>JAAEAF010006538.1:0-46061 GCA_011037195.1 Triatoma infestans | reverse complement strand
GTCATGTTATAGCCATTTATAAATCTAAAGATCGCAAAAATGTAAAAAAATGACCGGTCCTATTAACATATTTTCTGTTATTTCCAAAGTTTCTGTTATTATATATATCCTCAGTTACCATCTTTGATTATACCTGGAATAACATGGCTTGATGCCTAAAGCGTCCAATAACCATTAACTTACTGATTCCTTCAACAAACTTATTATATCAGCTTTCTAACCTAATCACTAAAATTGAACATGATTTATTTAGATGTATCTAAAGCAAACAAAAGCTGGAATCTTATAGTATTTCAGGAAATATTCTTAGTTAAATTATATCTCACTAACCAAGCTCAATCTGTCAAGGTTCGTTTCTCTTTTTTCCTTTTAAGATTCCTTGCTTCTTCAGGTATACCGCAGGGCTCGCATTTGAGTCCTCTCCTTTTTATAATATTTATGAACGATTTATGTATAATGTCTTATCTTTTATTATATATTTTATTCCTAGTTGATGTGGTTATTATTAGTAGTAGTTGGACTATTGTGCGCTTTAGTATTATTTGTTTAATAATTATTGGTCTGCCCGTTTATATAAACAAATTAATTCAATTATTTGTACACATAGACAACCCAGAATTAGTATTCATTGACCGCCTATTGCTATAGAATATATTTTCCGTTCAACATTCCAATTTTGTTAAATAACAAAACTGATATTGTTATAAAAATATAAAATAATGTAAATATGGTTTTTTTTTAAAATGAAATGCACATCGTATAAAAATAGTATATAAAACTTTCTTTGTTAAATTAGGGTTTTAATAAATTACTTTTGCACTGAAAATATTTAACATAAACTGTCACTCAAAAACAGATTTGTAACAAATGAAATGTTACAATTTAATGAATTATATTTATAAATATTAAAGTAGAATATATTTCATCTTTCCTTCAAAAATTATTACTGAAATCTTGCCAAAAGCAATTTCACAACTTAGACAGCAATAACTAAGTCAGAATACAAGCTAAGCTAGAACAAAGTGTAGAAAACTTTTCCTATTGCACTTGAAAAACATGATACTTCTTTCTTTCTATCTTTCTTTTCCTTTTTTTTTCTGTGACTTTCATAACTGTAAATTTAAAACAAAAGTTTTATTTTGTCTCTTCTCTTTTACCAAATTAGAATTGGGAATAATTCAAGAAGCGGAGATTTCAGTTTCTCTCTTGGTTCATACTAATCTTGCACTAGAATGCTAGAAAATATTGTATTAAAAATTTAATAGAAATATAATGAAACAACGATCAATAAAAAGGATTTTTATATATAAATTGTGAGGAAAATTTACATGGTCCAAATTAATTGATGCCCCAATGAATTCTAAGATAAAAGTTTTTCATTCAACCTCGCGTTCGATAATGTGTTATGCGGCGCAGGTTTGGGGTTATAAAAAGTATCAAACAGTTGAACGGTTTTTTTTTTAAAAACTTTTCAAATTACCAAAAAAATACGGCTAATTATATAATCAGTTTAGAAACGAATTTGACGAGTATGTTTTGGTATACATTAAAGTTGCACATAAGTTATATTTTAAAATACTTCAACTTCCAGACGGTAGGCTCCCCAAACTAATAGCCAAGAAAATTATTTCTAAAAAAATCTTGTGGTTCAAGGATTGGGATAACATGTGTCGTCAACTGGGAATATCCCCGTTCAATCTAGAAAATTATGATAACTGGAGAAGTAATTTAAATAGTTTTCTGGATATATTAAAGATGAACGAGAGAGAGAATGATATTATAGCTAGGGCGAGAGAAGGACAACATCATGTTATCTATCCGAGGTTAGACTACGATAAATGGGAATACCTCTGTAATTATAGTTTCGAAGATGCCCGCCTAATAATAAAAGCCAGATCAGAGTCATTCAATTTAAATTTTAGGCCCTTTGATCCAGAAGCTGACCAAAACTGCACTTTGTGTAACCTAAATGAAATAGAAACCATTATTCATTTTATAGGAGTTTGTACCATACTGGCGCCATATAGGCTTCATTATTTAAATAAAACAGTCCTCTCGGTTGAGGAGGTATGTAGTTTTTTGAATGGTACAGAAAACTGGAGTGACTTATGCAAATATTTAAAATCAGCTATTTCTTATAGAAGATTGATTATTAATGAATTTTATTTCTGATGATAAGTCGTTTTCATTTCTATTTTTTTTCTGTTTTAATATTATTTTTATTTTACTTTATCCTATGTTTATATGTTCCTCATTTAGTTACAATTCTAAACCATTAATATTTGTAATCGCAACTCGGCAGACGGATGTAATCCATTGCCCTCAAAGAGTTATTATTTATTTTTCTATTGAATTTAGAATTATTATTTGTTCATAAATATTATTGTATTGTAAGATGGAAACGTTTCTTTAAATAAACTCTATTATTATATTATTATATTATATTGTGAGGAAAATTTATCTTAGAACAAGTACGGGTGGTAACTGAGTTTTTTTTTTGTTTACTCTCACTTACTGCCGTAAGAATAATAATACAGGAGTTTCAAAAAATTCCTAACTTTTGAAGAAAATGTCTCAATTAAAATTGCACCTACAACTTTGTTTCAATAGCTTCTCTCCAAAATGTTTTGTATAATGTGGGCCATAAAATGATGCCTGGTGGAAATATATAATGGGGTTGTTGAGGAGAGAAATTAGATTTGATTAAATGAACGAGATATGAAGACACTAATATAATGTAGCTAAGTTTACACTAACTGCACTGGACTTTATAATGAAAATGATAGAATGAATGGTGAAAGTGAAGATATGACACGATATACAGTTCCTATTTCTCCAGTAGACCACGTTCGCTATCTTGGACTATACTTAGACAAGCGACTCACATGGACTCCCCATACGAGACTTAAACGAATCACCCTCAGCCAACGCTTCAGACTTCTGGCTAGACTTCTTGACAAACGCTCTAAACTAACACTTCTAAACAAAAGACAGCTTTACATCTCACTGCTCGCTCCAAATTGGACATACGGACTAGAACTATACGGCACTGCTAAGCGTTCCAACCTAAATAGAATTCAAACCCTTCAGTCAAAAATCCTCCGTCGCATTGTCGACGCTCCTTTTTACGTCACCAACCGCACCATCCACAACGACCTCAAGATCCCGTTTGTCAACGACCTCGCAAAATCCCGATACATCAAATTCCACAGTCACCTATCCCTCCATCCAAATCCCCTCGTCCAAGCCCTCTACTCAAACTCACTCCCAGGTGATCCCCAAAGGCGACTGAAGCGCCGTTGGCCCCGTGACCTCCTGGATAACTAATGTCAGTTATCACTGGATAACTGCCATTCATGACATTACATGATATAGTATTCCTTCTATCATATTTACTTGTTGTATATATATATAATACAGTTGTAAATATTCAATTAAAAAAAAAAAAAAAGAAAAAAAAAAAGATATACAGTTGTATGGTTGTATCTGATAGATCCTTTAGATAGATTCCCACTGGCTTATATACACAGTTCTCCCACTCTAGCCTGCCTAAGTCAGAGAGTAGTCTCTGTTAACCAGAGAGGGCCTCTCTTCTCTCTTGCTGTGGTTGCATTATCTTTGCGATACCATTACATATACTTTATAAGTTTGCGCTATTTCGTTTTTTAGAACAGTTATAAAAGAAAGCTAAAAAAAAAAAATGCAGAAATTTGAAAAAATTCAAATAATAAAAAATTATATAAATACTATATAAAAAACACATATGTGTCACCTTAAGAAAGGAGAAAAGCTTAGCTTTTCGATAGAATTAACATTGAAAGTGAAGGAAAAAAGAAAGATGTTTTTTTTGTTGATGGCAAATGAAATTTAATCCAAAGAAAACTTTTTCCACCTCATGAAGTAAAAACTAGTAAAGGTTTTACTGAAGTTTCCTTTTTAACCAAAGAGAACATAGTATATTTGTTTTCTCTTTAAAGTTTTATATGTAGAGAATAAATAGACGAGGATGGTTGATGATGATGATGATGGAAGAAATCAGTAAATAAGATTTATCCAAGTGGAAAATTCCACACCCATCTGGTTGGTCTTCTCTATCGCCAGTGTTTTACTGTTTCACACTGAAATGTTCCGATGTTTTCTGACATTAGATTGAACTTATACTACTGGCCAACTTTATTGAAGCTATATCTTTTACTCATCTTATACATCATCCCATTATATATATATATATATCCTGGTTTCTGCGATTAATGAATTTAATTGATTGATATCCTTGTTTTTACAAGATTTAAGTCTCTTTGCTATTAAGTATATTAAATTTTCAAGTCTTGTACTGTTTCCCTGGGAGGGGAGGATCTAAGTTGAATTTGCACAAACTTTTTGTAGTTTTGAAAGCTGCCTATGTACGATTGTGTCAATAGTTAAATGGTGTTGGTAATGAAATTTGAACTGTAAACGAAGGACTTTACAAACAGTGTTTATATAGAATTAGAATATTAAAGACTGCAAAGATTTTACAGTAATAATTTAAAGTGAGTGTATGGTAGCGTGTGAGAAGAGAGTGACAGACTGACTGGCAGAGTGAGACTGGTGAAAGAAACGATGGTCGTTGAGTGTTGATGGTTGTTTGAATGGCGTTTTAATGAATATCTGTTAGCGATTAGGCACCCTTTTTTTAAACAAGCGGTTGGACTAGCCGTTAATTTCTTTAACTTTTCTTTCTAATTCCCAAATTTAGATTGCCCTCTCTGAGAGCTACTGGAAGAGAGGCGAGTGGAGAGTGAATCAGTCAGTCTATTACCATATTCTCACATTAAATTATACATTGTAAAGTACTCGAAAATTCTTCCTAATATTCTCATTCAATATTAATAGTGTTCAATAAGCCTGTTATCTCTCAACCTAAGTATTTCCCTTCTGCTAAAGTCGCAAAACATCTAATACAGCATCAATACTCATCAATTCATATATATTTACGGGTTACCAATGGGTTCACCTCTCTCTCTATCACCTCTTTGCGCCGAAATATTCATGAATGAAATAGAAAAACAACAATTATAAATATTGCGAAAGATTATTCTCTCTATCTCTCTCTCTCTCTCTCTCACACACACACACACACACACACATATATATATTAGAGATGCATACACATGCTTTTTCCTGCCAATTGTACATTACGACCAAAGAAATACATCTCTGATGGTGGTGGGGGCCAGTTCGAGCAAGATCTGTAATTAATGAGGAGTAAAATTTATAATAAAATAGCACTATTCTTCTTATTCAATCAAAAAACCGTTATAATATCATTTTGAAATTTCTTATAGGAATCATGTTTTCATTCATAACTTGTAAAATATCGCTCAAAGAAAAAAAAAAACCGTTCAAGTAAATTTTTCTTACAAAAAAAGTAGAGGAATCTATTTATTAAGTAAAAACCATACATCCCCATTTGAAAAAATGAAGTTTGTGCCTGTAACTCGCTTCTAGAAGCACCAAAACAAATTTGCAAATTAAACTTGGATTTCTAACAAAAAACTATGGGGATACGTATTTTTTAGTTTTTTTCTAGCTATCTTAATTTCCGAGAAAAAGTCGTTATCCATATACCTTGGGACACCCTGTGTGTGTGTGTATATATATATATAATTATGTATTTTCGGTGAAAACTCAATTTTGACAGTTTGTCACGATCAAAAAAAAAATTTCCACTTCCCAGCAATAAGAAAAATTAATAAAGCTTACATTTTAAAATACCTCAATATCAATTCAATCTAATTTAAGAGTAGTTTTGATTAAAAAAAAAAACAAAAAAAACAAAACTGTTTTTTCACTCAATAAATGAATATTTGAAAAAGTCCAATTCCAGACAGCCCCAATTCATGGTCTCCACTTTATGTGGTATAATACATTTAACTTTTAAAAGGTCAGAAGTTCAGTATTATGAAAGCAACAGTTGGCGGCCTCATTGCACCCTTAGTAGTACACTATTTCCTTTAAATCGATATTGTTCATCACATCAGGATCTCGTAATTTTGTAAACAGTTAAACTGAGTTTTTTTTTTTTATTATAAGACTAACCGAATATTTGTGTACTGACTTAATGAACTTTTTTTGGAATCATAGTTGTGAACAATGTGACAAATTATTCCACTGTAATCAATAACTAAAGTTGTACTTTTAATCCCTATGGACTTAAAAATAAGTGATTTTTAGTTTACAATGAGAGGCGTCTAAATTTAAAATTTGCAGCCAACAGCATACAATAATTTTATTTCGGGGTGGTATTTTACTGCCTTGATAATAATTTACTAATCATTAGGCTATGTCCTAAGTGTAGAGAGGGGGGTAACCTATGCATTTTCTCCTTCCTAGTCAGTCGCTATCTAACACTTGTTTTGAGTAGCTCGCAGTACATGCCAGTTCGGTTGCCCTTAATTCTGAAAACCCATGTTTGTTACTTCTGGTTTTACTGGGTACTGTCCCTACGCTGGTAGTCTTGTTGATTTAGCAGCCCAGTTCTCCTGGCCTGCATGAGTTCATTGTGAAATCACGTGGTTGTTACTACCGGTTGCATTTTCTACCGTGCAACTTCTGGGAGCCCGTTTAATTATTATCTACGATCGTCAGCAAAGTAGCAATGTATTGGTGATGACTACAGAGTTAGAGGCAAATAAGAATTATTTCCTTATTCCTATTTTTCCTCCCCCTTTTCCCCCGATATGGGCTAAGGACACTTGGTGTCATCCAACACTGGCAACCAGAGATTCTGCGTTTTAAGATAAGTGCCATTACTTTGGCTTATTGAAAGTGATAATAAATAATACTTGCTACCAATTTTTAAATTGAATTTATATATTCATTTTTCCCATATAATTTTTAATATTTTAATTTCCAAATTTGCTCACCCATTGTACTATATTATATACAGTCCGCTCAATATTTTCACTCTTTAATTTTGCTGCCTTTATTAAAATGAGTACATCAGAGATATCTTACCTCAATATATATATTTTAATTTTTAATTCCGAGACTCTAAGTGACATTCTTCACAGATGGCATCCTCCTATATCTAAAACCAAAGTCAACATTATAGCTTCACATCATTCAGCAACTCCCATTTACTGGCGGTTAAAGTCACTTCGCGGCCACATGCCTACTAGGAATAGTCTGTAACTCCATCTGCAACATCAAACTTCAGCCACGAGGCTGATCATGGAATTGAACAAACAAGGCAGGAATTGTTCTGCTGTACCATTATCCATGCACTAGCCTCGTGGTTCAAACAAGAGGTTGCCAATGAGGATTATCAGCCATACGACCAACTCTCAGGTCATCCTATCAAATCGATACGATCATATAAATGGATGATAAGGAATGCTGTCAGTGATCAACTAGAAATATCAGTTTGCAGAACCGAAACGGCCTATCAATCTGCTTCATCGTCTTCTAACGATAACAAGTAATATTCTAATATTCTGACAATAACTTTCATCCAGCCTTCATGCATTGGTCTAATGTCTAACACACGGTCTTTGGTACGACAATTCAAGATTCGATTCCCATGTGGGTATTAACAGTATTGGCTCAACTTTGTGAGTACATGTGGGGAGCTAAAAGGTTATTAATCCATAAAAAGTGCAGTCTGGTCAACGCTGGGCTTTCATTGGCTGTTGCGGTAATTATTTTTTTATCCGTCCACTATCTAAGATTGTGTATCGTTCTTAACTGAACTATTTAACTCATTCTTTTTTTCTTTTTTTTTTCACTTTTCTCTGTGTTGTTGAGGTGTTCTCAACTTTTTAGTTCTAAATTTTACATAAGTTTTCAGTTTGGATATGTTTTAAAGATTTTTTATTAGTTTTTATATTTTTTATTTTTTATGCCTTGAAAAAGACAATATATTTGTCGAAACGTTGGCAAAAATTTAAGTTTTTTTTATTTTTGGTTAAAAAAAGACCGAAACTCAAAATCCTTTCCTTCTATTTAACAAAGGTTTTCTTATCAATAAGGTGCTTTTATTTCTAAAAATTTATAGAGAACTAGGGTAGCCTAGTCAACACTTTTTTTTGTAAGGCGCGTGATCATCTGTGGTCATTGGCATTTGGAGTCATAAAAGTGCATTGCCAGCCTACGGAAAATATTCTTTCTTCGCAAACAACACTGCCCATTATCGGACAGTGAGCAATAGAGGCTGTTATCAGGGATCTAACGCGTATGAGTTCAGCGCGCTTAACTCTGACCCAATCCTTGTACATTGCTTTTATTTCTGAACAATCTCAAGTAAATCCTACACAAAGGCACCCGCAGCACCTACAATATTAAGGACAATTTTATATAAATACTATATTTCAAGAATATTGATCAACTAAAAGTTGGCAAATGGAGTGGAAGGAGCGGTGCCACTGTTTCATGGCCATCATGTTGCCAATAATATTTTTAAACAGCGTGATTTTCCTTTTTAAATTAACAAGATTTGCAATTATTGAACTTGTTTATCTTCATACTTTAGAACTGATTTGGGAGGCAAAAAAAAAAAAAAAAACGAAAAAGGTATATTAAAGTTATAGACAGTCCGTCATAAGGCTAAAGGGAAAGTTGTGCTGCCATGATAAAATATTAAGCTGATTTTCATGAAATAAGGAAATTATATTGATCTAAGCGGGGAACAGCAGCTGTGGTAAGACAGTTATTAAATTTAAAAAACACCAACTTAATTCTATTTGCTTGTTTTTCTTTACAAGGCTTATCTTATTATTTTTTTTTTTTTAAACATCTTCATTTTATTGAATTATTTACTTTAGGTTTTTTTATTTTTATTTTTTAAAGTTAAGACATTAAAAATATCAAGAAGAGATTTCAGTTTTTAATAAAACATTTCAAGTGTATGGACAAGATAATTTTAAAGTAGCAATCGCTTTGAGTATAAGCTACTTGCATTTTATGGCTACATAAATATTACTTGAGTGGGACATTTTTTAAAAGGATTTTACACTCGTTGATGATTAATTGGACACATTGCAAAATTTATTATATCTTCTTGTCTAGCGTTTAGAGAAATATATTCTTTTCTAGATTTCAGTTTTAAATTTCTTTTACTACAGCTTACTTTTTTTTTTTCAAAATTCCAATTTCGACTAAAAATTATTATCACACATAAAGTGGTGACTGAGGAACCATATATTGTACATGTGGGATGTTAAGACTTACGAGTCATTCTCTAATTGACTATATTGCACATCATCAGACAGCGTCTAACACAGGTTGGCCATCAAACTCAGGGTCAGCAAGGGAATTTTCCACTTACGCTGAGGATCCTTCCATCAAATAACACAATACCCTGTATGATAAACACCTTTATTACAAGAACAAGCCCAGTACATTATTACAAATTAGACCTTATCACTAGCCCGTTTATTCACTGCCCCCCCCCGCATTGAATACAATGATATTATTTTTTTTACATAAAGTTACAACTTTTAGAATCTTTTGTATGATCTACAAAACCTATTTTACAATATTGCGTTGTTGCCTAAATTTAACCGGACCTTGGAGTCATGAAATTTGCCCTTCCTGATACAGTTCATTCTCCGCAAGCTAATTGCAATGAAATTTCTTACGCGTGAAATAGACGTTATCACTTTAACTAGCATTTAAAGCCCCGAACAGTGAGGTTATCTCCGCAACACTACCTTACTACCCAAATACAATAATTACGACTTTTAACAAGGAGAATCCCTTACACTACACACTACCTTACTACCCAAATACAATAATTGCGACCCTTAGCAATGATGATACCTTGCGCTACACACTACCTTACTACGTAAATACAATCATTACGGCCCTTAACAAGGAGAATCCCTTACGTTACACACTACTTACTACCTAAATACGTATAATAACTATGACCCTTAGCAAGGAGAATCCCTTACGTTACAACTACTTACTACCTACATACAATAATTATGACCCTTAACAATAAGAATCCCTCACGCTACACACTACTTACTACCTAAATACAATAATTAATAACTACCTTACGCTACACACTACTTACTACCTAAATACTACCCTTAGCAAGGAGAATCCCTTACGTTACAACTACTTACTACCTACATACAATAATTATGACCCTTAACAATAAGAATCCCTCACGCTACACACTACTTACTACCTAAATACAATAATTACGACCCTTAACAATGGGAATACCTTACGCTACACACTACCTTACTACCTAAATACATAATTACGACCCTTAACAATGGGAATCCCTTACGCTACGCACTACCTTACTACCTAAATACAATAATTACGACCCTTAACAATGGAAATTCCTTACGCTACATTAATATGTCACTACTTCTACTACTACTGTGAGACTATCTTCTACCCCTCATCAGAATCTTCTATTCTTAACAATAAGCCATTTACTCAGTCAACCTGCGCTCGATCTCTGTTTGCCCCTTGCACCAGCTAGTCTCATATTCACTCATTATATTACAGTAAACTCATTGTATTGCAGTGGATATCGGGCCACTGCGGAATTTACGGGAACGAACAAGCTGATCGTTTGGCTATGGAGGGGTCGAAAAAAGAACAACCTGAACTACCCGTTCCACTAACAAATTTAAAGGCTCTAGTATCGTCGTCATTAAAGGATATATGGCACAATAAGTACAGAGAAAAGAGAGCTGGACGAAAGTGGGATAAATTGGTGGAAGCAATCGGCAGGATTCCCGCCACTCTTCCGCGCTCGGTTGCTGTTGCCTGCTTCCATATGTTGACGGTCCACGATCTGCTACAGAAGCACCTCCATCGTGTAGGGATTGTTGACACCCCCATTGCTCTTTGTGAGGCGGGGAAGACATGATAGGAGAGCATTTAGCTCTCTGCCACTCCGCAATCTGTGCAATCCACTTTCGTGTATGATGCTAATTTATACTGGTCTGCCAGAACAAGAATGGCTGAAAGGCCAAACTAATGGCATTGTAAAAAAAAAAAAAAAAAAAAAAAAGTTTAATAAACCCGTCGGTCGAGATTTTACGAACTTTTCTTGAAAACAGTTACAATACGATTTTTTTTTTAATCGGAATATTTGCTGTATAGTTAGAAACGTATCACATATATGTGAAACATTGTTTTTCTGAAAAAGAATTATTTTTTTGAGGAGGGGTATTTGAGGCTCTGTCAGTTAGTTTAAATTTAAGTTTGTTCAAGCTTTATTGATTTTGACATAGAGTACTCCAAATAAGGTTGTTCTCGAATGTACAAGTGAAATTTCCACCACTTATTTATGGCCATCCTAACTAAATATTGTAACATTTCAATTTGAAGGATAATTTCTTGATTATTATTATTGTTATTTTTTTTTTTTTAATTTAAGGCTCGTCAACATCTATGGCCATTGGCACCCGGAGCCTTCTCATTGCACTGCCAGCCACCTGATAAGTGTTCTCTCGTTACAGACAACACTGTCCACTACCGACCACTGAGCTATAGAGGCTCCTAGGAAGAAAAAAAATCTAAGGGTAGCACAGCTGGACTCGAACTCCCTCGCGCGTGGGAGTCCAGTACCTAACCACTTCCCTTCCATGATTAAAGTGTTAGAATAATAGAAAGTTAAGTGAATATTTCGCACCAGATTTTTTTTTTTTTTAGAAAGTTATTACCAGAAACAATAAGAAGATAATTCTCTCTTTGGAGAGTTCTGGATTCCATCCATGCAGCATTTAAAGCAATCCTTTCTTAATGGTTGAATAGTAATTAGATGGTTTTGATTGTTGTAACATTCCCTACTAGGATTATAGACTAAATCTCTGGTTTTTATGCAAGCTGTCCTAAATATCACTTCCCACCAGGATTATAGATATCCATTCAATCGAAATAACTCTGACATCTTCAACTAGAATAAAAAAAAAAACAATGTACTGTGCAAAACTCAAACGGCTTTCCCTTACTGAAGTCTACGTAATTCACTAATTCACTAATTTTCTTCAAACTTATAATTTCTTCTACATTTTTACTTGTTATTCAATTTTATATCAATGGAATAATTTAAATTTAATAAAATGACTTTTATGAGGAAAGTATAACTTCCACCAAAACCAAAACTTGTTTAAATGAACTTCTTAGAAAAAAAGTTACAGATCTTTGTAATAATAATAATAATAATAATAATAATTTTTTTTTTTTTTTTTTTTTGGAGGGGGGAAAAATGCGTTATGCACATCTGGGAGTAATGTTCCCAGATATGTGGGACTCTCACCCACTAAAAATCCAAACTCCTCCTTACAGGCATTGAAACCCACCCTGGGACCACTTATCGCATTACATCAGGGTGGTGCCTCGTATTAAGCCCTTTTAGGCTCCTTCTCCCTCGGTACTACTTCATGCCAACGGTTGTAGGCGTTGGTCTAGCTCCTGTTTCTTCCGCCGCAGGACCATCTCGACGAAAGTCGCTACCTTCACCCAATAGTCCCTGCAGGACAGCATGGACTCCACGATGGACTCGGGTGTCAAACGGCCTAACTCCTGTTCCAGACCGTTTCTCTCAACGGCCCATCTTTCGCATTCGAAGAAAGTGTGGTGGGCGTCATCGAGAGCTGAATCCCCGAAAAGACATGACGGATCACCCACCTTCCCCATCCTATAAAGATACGAGGTAAAATACCCATGTCCCGTAAGGAACTGGGTAAGGTAGTAGTTTACCTCGCCATGCCTTCTTTCCGCCCAATCAGTTGGGCTTGCAATCAGCTTCGCTGTCCACCTTCCTCGGCTATCCGTACGCCACCGTTCCTGCCAGGACCGAATGGTATAATCCCTGGCTGTTGCTCTCGCCTCATTGCCACCGAGTTCTTTCCTCAGGTCATGTCCCATCTTCCGCTCCTGAGCCATCAGGTCGATTGGGGTCACTCCAGCCACCACCAGAGCTGCCGGCTCTGAGACCGTCCGGTAAGAACAAGCGATTCTTAGAGCACCTCTTCTTTGTACCGATGCCATCTGCTTCCGGTATTTTTCTTGCTTAAGCGCGTCAGCCCAAACTTCGCACCCATACAAAAGTATAGCATTTGTGACTGACATCAGAAGTCGCCGTTTGCTCGCCGTCGGGCCCCCTAAATTTGCCATCAGTCTGCTCAACGCCGATGTCACTTTTGCGGCTTTCTCTGAGGAGTGCCTTATATGTTCCCAGAACGAGAGTTTAGTGTCCAAGCGTATGCCAAGATACTTGACAGCGCTCTTCGTTACTACTACCTCGTCCCCCACACGTATCTGTATAATCGTGGGAATGTGCCTTCTAGTAAGCAGAACTATTTCCGTTTTTTCCATCGCCAAGTTCAGGCCATGCTCCTCTAACCAAGTGCTCGCCCGTCTCATTACTTGGCTCAACCTTATCTGGGAGTCTTCGGTATCCCGTGCGACAACCACAGCAGCAACATCATCCGCGTACCCCACCAGGAATGCACTATCCGGCATTTCCAGTCGCAGAATGCCATCGTAAAATATATTCCACAGATCGGGGCCCAGGATAGATCCTTGAGCCACCCCTCCTGTGATCTCTTTACACCGGGTTCCGTCCGTAGATTCATACCTCAGCTGCCTGTCCCACAGATAGCTCTCTACCATGCGGAGAAGGTACTTCGGTATTCGAAAATCTATAGCTAGCGCTGCCAGCATATCGGTCCACCTCGCCAAGTTAAATGCATTGCGAACATCCAGTGTCGCAAGTAGCACAACTCTTCTAGAGTAGTGGTTACCCTGTTGTGCCGTGTGGACAGTTTTCACCACTTTTTCTATAGCCCCGATTGTAGACCGACCTCGCCTGAAACCATACTGTCTATCGGACAGATCGCCCGACTGTTCAGTGGCAGCAGTCAGTCGTAACTTAATAAGTCGTTCCAAGAGTTTCCCCGCCGTATCCAACATGCACAAAGGCCTGTACGATGATGGAGAACTCGGATCGCCCTTTCCTTTGCTAACCAATACTAGCCGCTGGATTTTCCATATTTTCGGAAAAACTCCGGTCTCAAGACAGCGGTTGTACATATTTAGCAATAGCTGCGGACATGATCGTGCGATCACCTTCAATGCTTCAGAAGGGATACCATCTGGCCCTGGGGCCTTCCTATTCTGAAGAGAACCAGAAGCCAGCTTGAGTTCCTCATCCGCAAACAGGGGTATTTCCTCTATTGGTGGAGCAAGACATTGCTCTCGGCTCCTCAGTGAGTGGGTCGGAAACAGAGAATCCACTATTTTGTCCATTTGCTCAGCATCCATCTTGGGTGTCGGTAACTGGGATCCTAGTTTGCGCATCACAATCTTGTAACCCAGTCCCCACGGGTCATTATTAACATCCCGTCTTAAATCTTCCCATTTATGGTGCTTACTTCTGATGATAGCGCGCTTGAGAGCTTGTCTTGCCTGCCTGAACTCAGCTTGTTCTGCAACTGCTTCGCTCCTGTTCCTTCTTCTAGCTCTGGTGGCTCTACGTCTAAGGCGCAGACATTTCCTCCTGAGCTCCGCAATTTCGTCTGTCCACCAATATACCGCAGACTTCTTCCCTAAGAGTTTAGCTTTCCTTGGCATAGACTCATCACAGGCTAGGTGTATCAGGTGCATATTGTGGCGTTGACGATGTCTTCAGGAGGGCCCGTCTTGCCCAGTACCGCATCCTTTCCTCTTTCAATGACTGACGACAGGATTTCTTCGCTCATCTTCGTTACGTTCCATCCGATCACTCGCCCGGAGTTAACTGCACGCCTGTGCCGATCACGTCGCAGACCGAAGGTGATGTACTGATGATCACTACCAGTATAATCTTCAATTACTCTCCAGTTTTCAACATACCTCACAATTGATTCTGAAACCATGGTAATGTCCGGAATAGTCTCAGTGTATCCAGGCCTTCTAAACGTGGACGTATTTCCCGTGTTAGCTACAGTGAGTCCTAGCCTGGCTGCCATCAATATTTCCCATTGACAATTTTTTTTTTTGTACTCAGAATGTTTAGGTAACACAACAATAGAAACCGGGCAAATCATATTAGTTAATTAAATAAAATTGAAACTTTAATTGACATTACATAAGAAAAAAAAAAATATAGATATAAAATAGTAGAAACTAAGTAATTAAATTTTGACGATAAATCCAAGATTGCTGCGCAAATTTAATAAGGCTTCACTTGTAATGTTTTTACACCTAAATAGGGATATCTGAATTCGGAAAATAACGGACAAACCTCCAAAAAGTGGAATATTCCTCCCTCACATGGAGATTACACAAAGAGCAGCAACTAGGCTCTCTTTCAAACCAAGGGTTATAATTTAAATAAAGTAACAAACATCGTAACTTGAAAAAACCAACCCAAATCCACGAGTGAAACTTCCACTGTGCTAGACTCTAAATTTAAAACGTCTTAAGAGTAGTTTAAATCTCTATACAAGGACAACCGGAAAGACTGGCGGGCTCTCTATTCACATTCCTCATAATGCCTTGTTCTCAAACAATACAGATCCTTGTTTGTATTCATAGTTAGTCTATCAAATTTAATGAACCGAAAGCGGTTCCGCTAACCGATTTTCTTCAAACTCGAGATTTTATCATCTTATTTAATGCTAATCGATATTATTTAGACGAAGGAATCGTATAATAAACTAAATTAGCGTATTAGAAGAAAACATAACCTCCCCATCACTCCCCCCGAAGCCACTTTAAATAAGTTTTCCCGGAAAAATGTTTTGAAATAAACGTTGTAGCTCTTTGTATGTTGATAATATATATGAAGTTGGCTCCGAACCCTACTGCGGCTTTTCCAGGAGCCTTATTCAAACTTCTATCAAAGATACAAGAACAGCCTCAGCGTTGGTGGGAGAGAACACCAGGATAGAGGCAGGCAAAGCTTTTTATCAAGAGACATATGCCTAAATTTACCAGAGATCTACTGACTGAGCAATACCCGAAGGGATAGAACGCTAATTGTGGGTCTACTAACAGAGCATTGTAGGCTGAACAGACACATGCACCATCTACAACTTGCAGATAGTGTGGTACGCCGATTCTGCAAGGCAGAGAAAGAAACCCCCCACATCCTTTGTGAGTGGCCAGCCTGGCGAGGATATGGTTTCTTCAATTGGGGACAGGCAATCCTGAAGCTATGAGCTTCTTGACGGAGCCGCTCTCAGCTTTGCTAGGATTGATTAGGCGGGCAAAGTGGGGGGGGGGGGGGGATTGCGCTACAATTTGATTCATGACGGAGCCGCTCTCAGCTTTGCTAGGATTGATTAGGAGGGCAAAGCCGGGGGGGGGGGGATTGCGCTACAATTTAAGGAGATTCATATACCCCCGCTTTGTAGTCGTAGTGGAATGAGACTCACCTCCCCGTTACTAATCTAATCTAATATATGAAGTTTACAGAAAATTGTTTCGGCTGTTTTCGAGGAAATCTCAATAAAGAGAAAAATCCATTCAGGTAAGGTGTTACTTCCCTCCTTGTCACTAAAGTCCTGAAAGGACCAGGCCTCCTTGATCAAGTCTTTCCACTGAGCCCTATCAAGAGCCTTTGCTTTGCACCTTTTCAACCCATCTTCCTTAAAAGTCTTTCTCGCCGTCATCAAGCCATCTCAGTCATGACGTTTAGGAATTGGTTCTCCTCAATCTTCTCCACATGTTCCACTCAACTAGGACTTTCTTTCTTAATACATAAATCAATATCTGCTGCTTCATACAGCTCCAAGTTAGTACGGATTATTCATTTCTTCCCTCGCTTACTGCACCGTATATCTTCCTTAGTACTTTCCTTTTCCATACTCTCACAAGGCTGTCTTACACTCTTGTGTCAAAACCCAGCATTCGCTTCCATATAACACTACCAGTCTTATCGGGATCTTATACATGAGAAGCTTCGCTTTTACAGAAAGAAATACAGGATTTTCTGTAAGGCGCCTATTCCCTAACGCTATTCTTGCTTTTATAACCGCAAACGTTTCGCTGCTTACTTTTGATCAGAGACCCTAAATATTTAAATGCCTTGCACGATATCTTTCAAGAGAAAGAGAAAGAGTAAAGTAAGGCTAATAGAGCGAGGGCTTTACTGACTAACCTGGTAGAGTGTTGGCTTCTTGATGATTGAAAATATTATCCAATCTCAGTAAAAAACTCTCTTACTTTTATAGTAGTCGAGCCTAGCCGATCTTTGGTCCAGTTGAAAATAAATAGGTAATGCTTGACTACCATGGGTGTAGAGTTGAGGCATTTGTGGTTCAAGGTATTGCCACGCCTCCTATGATGTCAGGTGTCGTACAGGTGGATGACGTCTATATGTCTGGGTATATCTGTAAGTCTACCACAAAGTTTTTACTTATTTATGCCAAAATACTTGAGGATCAAAATAACTAAAATAAGATCTTTAAGTCTTCCTCGCCGTCATCAAGCCATCTCAGTCATGGCTTTCCATATAACAGACGTTTAGGAATTGATTCTCCTCAATCTTCTCCACATGTCCCACTCAACTAGGACTTCCTTTCTTAATACATGAATCAATATCTGCTTCTCAATAATAACAAATAAGTGATTATGAATAAATCTATAATATACAATTAAAATTGTAGTCAATGTTGGGGAGGGGGGTGGATAGAAGAGAACAATTTAGGTTGAAATAATTTAGACTTACTGAACACTGTTTATATTATATGAGAATAGAAGCATTGTATAAAGTGTGAGATTATGGTTGCGTGAGAAAAGAGTGACAGACTGGCTGGCAGAGTGACAGTTTGAGAACGGTGGTCGTTGAACGTTGATGATTGTTCGAATGAATGAGGGCTGTTGGCGGTCAGGCGTCCTTTTTAAGCGGGTGGCTGAACTAGCCCCTACTTTCTACAACTTCTCCTTTTAGTGCCCAGATATGGTGCAAATGTCCAGATAAGTATTCACTCCACCACAAATTTAAACAAAAATGTAATTTATTTTGATATGATTAATGAATTAATATTTTTTGAAGTGTTTCATCCCCTCTGAAATCTTTGGTGCCTTTACTGTCCTTGACGCCTGTGAGCATCGCACACATTGTGAATGGTATTAGCGTGTTCCTCCTGGTTGAACTGCAGTATTAAAGAAAATTTCTCACTTTAATTATTATAAGAATTACACAGTAAGAAAAAGTATTACGAATGCTTCAAACCAGATTTCTTATTATAAATCGATTCCTTTTTAAAATATCATAACTTTTGCACTCTCATTAGTGAACAGATAATATACGAATATTGATTATAATTAATTTGGCCCCGATGAAGTTTTTAATTAAACGTAGTTTACCAAAAAAAGGTAATGAATCTCTTTTTTCTCTTTTTTTTTTTCTTTTGAAACTTTTAACTTTATTATAATGAAAGTCATTGTTAGAACTGGAAGGTACAAAGAGTTAGTTTTCTTATTTTTTTTCTTTTTTTCACTTTCCTTTCCAATAATGTCTGTATAATTCTAAACTTCACCCTTTTTTTCCCCCCCTTTTCTTGGAAAACTTCCACAGTTACAGAAGTTTTATATATATATATATATATATATCTTTCTACATAGTATTTTTCAAGAGAATTAATAAACCACCAAAACGTGCTTTATACTTGATCAACTTATATCAAGAAGTATAAGAAAAAGGAAAATATCTTTATCTTACAAACTTTTTTTATTTAATAATTTCTAGGAAAAAAATAAATTAAGATTTAAAGTTAATCTGACAAAGAGCATAATTAAAAACAAAAAAAAATACGAAAATCTGGAGTGAATCACTTACACTGACTTTCTTTTACTTTTCTTATACAGTTATATATAAAATGATAAATTTCAAATTTGGTCATTTGTTCTAACCTTACCCACGTGGTAGAGTGGGGGACAAGTACTACTTTACCAACGGTGGCAGTTAGAGAATGATTACATTGTAGGGAGCGCTGACATTACTGAACAAACATATTTAAATTTTATCGTCTCAGATCCCATCTAAAAGCAATTATTTCCCAAAAAATATTTCAAATGAAAATCATTCATCTAGAGTAAAAGAAAATTCATTGGAGCTATTTTTGAAAAAATCACAATAGGGTAGGGTGGGGCTTGTTGTTACATGGGCATGTTGTTGCAGTGTAATTTTTCAAAAAAAAAACCGGCTGAGAGAAGAACTTCTTAAGTTGTCAAAGTTGAGAGATATGCGAGTGTTATTTGTTGGAACCAGTTCCCGCTAAGATTCTGTTGCATATGTGGCATAGTGTGACTTTCCTCGAAATATCATAACAATGAAACATCCTTCGACAATAATTTCAATTCAATATGGTTGCGCTAGTATTCTTTGACCTATGTGTTTACGGATTAATTAGTTGAAATAACGTCAGTGAGATTAATCGTTACACTTGGTTGGAACATTTTGTTACAGTGTAATAACTTGCCCCACTACATATCTTAAAGGGGCGGGTATTGGTGTATTGGTTATGAGCATGGACTTGTAAGTGGGAGGACCCCAGTTCGAGTCCAGCGTATAACTAAATTTTATATTTGTTTAAAAATGTTAATAGGTGCTTCCGCCCCCGTCCACGACACCTAATTTGGTAGTTGGACGTTAAGCCCGCCTGAAAAAATAGGCATTACTTTACTTATACTTTACATATCTTAAAATCAAATCACGGCAGAACTTAAAAGAAATGAAGCCAAAAACAAACAAAAAAAAAAACTAGAAGTTGGGAATTCTAACAAAAAGAAACACTTTCTAAAACGGTCAAAGTTGAGAGATATGCGAGTGCTGTTTGTTGTAACCAGTTCCCGCTAAGATTCTGTAGCATATGGCGGCATTGTTTGACTTTCCTCGAAAATATCATAATGAAAGCTACATTTTTTATGATTGAAACCGAAAGCTGTGATCTGAAACTGCTAAAGGTAAGGCTTTCATACTTATTGTAATGGTACCGCAAAGATAATGCAACCACAGCAGAGAGAGAGAGGCCCTCTCTGGTTAACAGAGACTACTCTCTGACTTAGGCAGGCTAGAGTGGGAGAACCTGTGTATATAAGCCAGTGGGAATCTATCTAAAGGATGTATTAGATACAGCCATACAACTATACATCGCATCGTGTTATATCTTTACTCTCACCATTCATTCTATCATTTTCATTATAAAGTCCAGTGCAGTTAGTGTAAACTTAACTACATTTTATCAGTGTCTTCATATCTCGTTCATTTAATCAAACCTAATTTCTCTCCTCAACAACTCCATTATATTGTGCTCTTAATTCATACATCCTTAACAATAATTTCTATCCAATATGGTTACGCTAGTATTCTTTGACCTATGTGTTTACAGATTAATTAGTAAAATAGCGTCAGTTGGGTTAGTTGTTACACTTGGTTGGAAACTTGCCCCACTTCGTATCTTAAATCAAATCACAGCAGATTTTAAAATAAAATGAAGCCAAAAACGAAAAAGTAGGTAATTTCTAACAAAAAGAAAATCTGTGCCTCCAAAGCTGCGAACAAGAATCAAAAAAAAGTAATTTGCCATCATCAAGTTCTGGCGAAGAACATGAAGACTGGCTGAAATGTCTAAAATCATGGTCGCAGTCAAAAAGGTGGAGAAAATTGGTTTGAACGCATGCATTGCAAAAGATGGTCCCATTCAAAATGTGTTAAAAATTACCCTAGATATATTTGCCACAATTGTAACTCGGACTTAGAGATGGATAGTGACAGTGAATAAAAAGAGAATGAATTGTTCAAGCATTTAAGTTTGTAATAATCCATGTTTAGATCATAATCATAATCCTATTATTATTAAAATAAAGATCTGATAATTTGAACATATTTCAGTTTTATTTCCTTAAAATAAACACCCAAACATGTATTTTATACATCGTAACAACTTAGCCTCCACATGTAATAACAAGCCTCACCGAAGGGCACGTTGTTACAGTATGCGCATTTTAATAGTATTTGAATTTTTTAAATGTTACTTCATTTTGAAAAATCTCAAAAAAATATAATAATTAGTAGAAATAAATGAGGCAACAAATTAATCAATTTTCAGCAATTTTTAGTGCAACGTACCGCAATTAAAAAAATGTTAACTGAAATTTGTAACAACAAGCCCCACCCTCCCCTAAATAAAATATCTGGTGTGAAACACTCACACAACTTTCTCTTACTCCAGTACTCAAAATAGTAATTGACAAATTTTATAGTTAGTGTACCAAATTTAATGAAATTCGTCGAAAAGTGAAAACACTGTCCAGTAAAACTGTCCGGTTTACTAATTTCCTTGAAACTCGGAATTTGGGTCATATATTAATTTCTAGTTATTTCAATTTGGATGACAGAATTGTATAATCAACTGTGATAGCATTTTAAAGAAAAACATAACCCCCCTCCCCCAAAAGTCCCCTTAAATGAATTTATCAGGGGAAAAGTTTCAAATAAAAGTTGTAGCTCTTTATATGTATAGTTAACAACTCTGGTTTAAAGAAAATCGTTGGAGCCATTTTCGAGAAAATACCAGAAAACTGAAAATTATATTTCAGTAAAAACGCACTTCCGGTTATCTATTTTTTTTCAAACTCGGAATTTCAACAACATATTTAATTCTAATTAACATTATTTAGATGACAGAATTGTCTAATATACTGAAACAGCAGTTAAGATGAAAACCTAACCCCACCCCTCCCCCAGAAGTGCCCTTAAATGAATTTTCCTGGAGAAATGTTTCAAATAAAAGTTGTAGCTCTTTGTATGTATAGTTGATATACCAAGTTTAAAGAAAATCTTCGGAGCCATTTTTGAGAAAATTGCAAAAACGTAAAAAAAACAAAATAGTAAAGTGGTACTTCCGGTTTGAGAATATTGACACATAACGCACCGTCAGATTCCATGGTGATACCTAAACGTTAATAACAAGTTTGAAACTTTCTACGATTTTTCGTTTTTTGAGCTATGCTGGTCATTACATACAAAACAAAGACACACAACACACAGACCAATTCGCTAAAAACCACGTTTGTTGGCCTCAGGGGACCTTCAAAAAAGGATATTCCGCGTGTGAAAAACTCGATATCCCGAAATTTGACACGATTAACAATACCCTTCGTACTAGGAGTAAGAGAAAGTAAAAATTCATTTAGTAAAGTAGTATTCAGGTAGAGCTAGCTATCAAATGGAATATCAAGTTTGAACTTTCCGCTTGTGAGTTTGCTGACTACGCACGCACGAGCACACACACATATACACACAGACAAATTTCTAAAAACCACTTTTTTTGGAATAAGGCATTTCCGGCACTAACTCGATATCGAAAATTTGACACGATTACAGAACTCACGCAAAACATCTGTAGGAGAAAGGAATAAATAGAATTATATTAATTTAAATAAGTTTTGTACAAGATATATTTAAGAAACATTGGGTTGAATTCAAGACTTTGGCAAGTACAGGCTAGTGTGTGTTGCCAATAGTCTTATGCTAATGTAGGCAATTTCTTTTGAAATGATTAAATCAAATTTTTTTTAAAAATTAAAGATTTTTCCCATCATATTTATGTTTCATTTTTCTGGTCATAGATTATTTTCGGATATTGCAAAGCCTGCCACCATTCTTTTAGTGTTTACTAGTTTTTGAGTTCTCCAATCAATATTTATCAAGACTTCATTGAAGATGGGCGAATGCTTGGAACTGGACGATCACCATAAAATTTAGCAGGGAACCACTCTCAACAAAATACTTTATGAGTAAATAACTTATAATCTTCTTTAAGATATTCGCACGATCCTTTCTCTTTATTTTATTAAAATCCTCTTAAGCATCAAACCGGGCACCATTGATCTGGAATGTACCTAAATTTATAAAACAAGTGGAAAGTAATAATTTTTAAGAAAATGGTCACGTTTTAGTAATATCTGGTGCATATTAATCCATATTGATCATGACCTTGGTATGACACACACACACACACACAGCAATAGAAAAAAAAAGCGAAAGGAATTTGGCCATGATCCAGAAGAAAATGTTTCACTCCTATATTCCAGGATGTCCAAGATTCTTTTCAAGGAAAATGAATGTGCTTTAGCCAGCATATTGTATTGATTAATTTTTTTTTCCTTTGGTGATTTATCATTTAACTTATTTATTAGTGTGTGTGATTTAATATTAATATTATTATAGACGGCTGAACCATACATTGTACTGAAATGTTATTTAGTGGAAAACTTAACCCATAGTATATCTGCTGCATGTTATCGTCATATTATGTTGTTGGCATGGCTTATGTTATCGTCTTCCAGGGGTGGTCACGGTTTTAATTTATTGAAGGGCATTTAAAAATTTTATGATTGGAATCAGGGTAGTTTATTTAAACCTTTTAAAAATCTATAATTTGTTAATCACTGATTTTTACTTTCTCTTACTCCTAGTAAGAGGAAGTATTGTAATCGTGTCAAATTTTCTATATCGAGTTTTCACCGGAAATATCCGTTTTGAGGTCCTCTGAGTCCAAAAAAAAATGGTTTTTAGTAAATGGTCTGTGTTTTGTGTGTGTATGTGTGTATATATGTATGTGAACAGCATAGCTCACAAAAACGAAAATGTAGAAGAGAAAGTTGAAACTTGATATTCCTTTTTAGGTATCACCGTGGGATCTGACGTTGCGTTAACTGGTCAAATTCCTTACCGAAAGTACGACTTTACAAGTTTTTTTTTTTTACGTTTTTGCGATTTTCTCAAAAATGGCTCCGACGATTTTCTTTAAACTTGGCATATCAACTACACATACAAGCGCTACAACTTTTATTTGAAACATTTCTCCAGGAAAATTCAGTTAAGGGCACTTCTGGGGGAGGGGTGGAGTTAGGTTTTCATCTTAACTGCTATTTCAGTTTAATAGACAATTCTGTTATTTAAATAATGTTAATTAGAATTAAATATGTTGTTGAAATTCCGAGTTTGAAAAAATCTGATAACCGCAAGTGCGTTTGTTTTAACACTTTTACTAAATGATTTTTTAATTTTTTCGCGATTTTCTCAAAAAAATGGCTCCGAGGATTTTCTTGAAACTTCGTGTAAAAAATCAAAATGCAAAGATCTACATCTTTTATTTAAGACATTTCTCTGGAAAAATTCATTTAAGGGCACTTTTAGGAGAGGGTTGGGGTTACAGCTTCCCCTAACTAAAGTGGTATCATAGTTGATTATACAATTCTATCATCGAAACAAAATTAATTAGAAATAAATAGATGGCCAAAATTCCAAGTTTTAAGAAAATTCGTAAGCCGGAAGTGCGCTTTTACTGAACAGCTATTTCAGTTTTCGACGAATTTCGTTATACTTGGTACACAAACTATTTAATAGTATATATTTGTCAATTATAATTTTGAGAACAGGAGTAAGAGAAAGTTGTGTGAGTGTTTCACACCAGATTTTTTATTTAGTACTGGGTTGTTGCAGCTTAAAAGCCTTTTATCATTTTACTAATAGTCTAAACAAAATTCATTTGAACAAAAACAATGTCAGAGAGAGAACACTTTGGAACTCATTCAATTGAATTTCAACACCTTTACTGGGCGATTTGATTTTTTTTTTTTTTTTTTTTAATGAGTGCTAATAACGTGCAATTTAGACTTGTTATGCTATACAAGTTTTGGCAAGATTCAAATATACTGAACATTTAAAAATATGCAAAATGTTTACGAAAGTAATTCTTTTTATGAATTTATAGTGAAATAAGAGTTTGCAACATTTAAGCAAGATAATTTTTTTGTTTTAGAAGACTAACTGAAGTCTAGGCGTCCTGACAAGTTTGATGATGTGTCTGTTCAAATATTTGATCATCGTAAATCCTTGATTAATAACTTAGAAGATTTCTAGAAGCATTTCGTCACATAAAAAAAGTTGGGATATTTGAGGTGTGTAAATTAAATAATGAGACTGATTTTGTAGTGTTCGATCTGGCAACACTGGAGACGCGGCGCATGCGTGGTAGGGCAAGTAAACATCTGATACACGCCCTGTGCAAATTTGAAAATGCTAGAGTTGTTGCACTGTCCGTAGTGACTTTTTTTTGTGAGCAAGGTTTTTTCAGTGCGTTTTAAAAATGAGTGACATCAATTACGAGCAACGTTGTGCTATCAGGTTTTGCTTCAGACTTGGGCACAGTGCAACGGAAACGTTTGAAAAACTGTGCCAGGCCTATGGAGACAATGTTTTGTCGAGAGCACAGGTTTTTAGGTGGTTTAAGTCGTTTGCAGAAGGAAGGGAATCAATTGAAGACGAGCCTCGCAGCGGAAGGCCTTCATCTTCAAGAACCGACGAAAATGTTGGCAGAATCCGCGATCTCGTGCGTTCAGATCGTCGTTTGACAGTCCGAATGATCGGCGAAGAGTTGAATTTGACTCACACAACCGTTCATCAAATTTTGACTAATGAATTGGGGATGAGAAAAATTTGTGCAAAAATGGTTCCGAAAAATCTTTCTATTAATGAGTATTTGGTCAGTAATAACATTCCTGTGGCTCCTCAGCCTCCTTATTCACCCGACTTGAGTCCATGTGACTTTTTTTTGTTCCCCAAATTGAAAAATCACCTCAAGGGACGTCATTTTGGAACATTGGAGAATATTCAAACAGCCGTAACCGACCAACTGAAGTCTATTCCAGTATCCGAGTTCCAGCACTGCTATGACGAATGGAAGAATCGTCTTCAGCGTTGTGTGGCTTCCCAAGGTAGTTACTTTGAAGGGGACAATGTTGAATTGTAATTTTATTTGAATGAAAAAAAGATAAAAAAATCAGTCTCATTACTTAATTTACACACCTCGTGTGTATATGAAATACCCAGTCACATTTTAGACATACAAGACGGCTATACGCAACACATCTACATTATACTTTGCATTACATTTCTGCCTTGAAAAAGATATAAAATTTATTGAAACATTGGTAAGAATTCGTCTTTTTTTTTTTACTTCTCCCCGAACCTCACGAATTTTTAATATATATACTCCAACCGTATGTGTATTAAAATATTTCATTAAAAAAAATAAAAATAAAATAAAACAAAATTTTAAGTAAATAAAAATAATTAGAAAGACGCCATCATGGACAAAGAACATTTTAAATTTCAGCGTATAGCAAGTTGCCTATATAAAATAGTAATGATTACTATAGTATATGTAATTATGGTGATGAACTTCATAAAAGAGCAAAGTTTTAGCAAAATAGGGAATGTAAATATCGACCGTGTACCCCATTAAACAGGCGGCCGCTATATTATTGCGTTATTTATTTCTACCAATTATAAATGAATAGCTCTCTTTACCCCATTGTACAAGAGTTTCAAACGGCTGTATGGAATTCATAATAGATTTCTGGATTTATAAAAAATTCAAAGGCTCTGGAATCTAATTGTGTTCTTAGCTAATTGTCTACTTGTGTGTACATTTTTTTAAACAAATTCAGAAACAGAAAAAAAAAATCGCAAGAAGCTCACAAACTTGATGTGCTGTTTATATTACCACCAACGGATTCGAAAAAATGTATCCGTCAAAAATCATTAACCAGAATTGTAACTTTAATGATATTTTTTTTTTTCTTATTTTTTTTGCGATTTTCTCAAAACCTAATCTAATAATTTTCTTTAAAAACAATAATTACAGTTATCAATTATGTTTCAAACATTTTTCTAAAAAATAAAAAAAAATGAACACGGTTTCTGAGAGAGTTTATTTTTTTTTAAAGTTTTACTTCAGAGCGCTGTTCCAACTAGACCAACGGATCTGTCCGAACAACTTTTGAAAGTTTCGGAAAAAGTCCATCAACCGGCAATGTGATTTTAATGAAAAATAATTTTGGTTTTTCGTGATTTTTTGTTTTTATTTTATTTCTCGCAATAGTTCTAAAGATTTTCTTCAAACTTTGTGATTTTTTTATTTTATTTTAATCATCTATATGGAGAGACTAAGTCCTATGCTGTCCAAAACCTATACAGGGCCTAACCCAAAGCTCTGATTCCACTCAGTGCACATTTGATTCCGGCAGTGTTTGCTCATTACAACAACGTTGCTCATCATCACCTGATAAGTGAGCTGTAGTAACTCTTAGGAAAAGAAAAATCTAAGGACCTCACTGCCGGATTCGAACTCGGCACCTCCGATTCCAATTCCAGCACAATATCACTGAGCTAATCCTGCCTTTAGTTAGTACTGTAATGGAATCGTTTGTTGTGATTCCTGATGTAGTAGATGTCTTGAAGAGGGCGGAAGTTAGTTGAGAGATTTTGGAAGTTAGAGCTCGAATTATTAATACGGATTTTATAAAAATAAACTGTATTTTAACAATAATTTTAACGTATAAATGGTAACTAATAACTAGCAAAATACTTAGGAATAAATAGAAGATAAATAAGTAATAAATTAGAATGATAAAATAAACGAACTAAGATGCACTACTAAAAGATAATAAGTTTAAATGAAACTGTGTATAGTCGCGTAAACTGCTGCTCGTGTATATGGACGTGCTCGTATCGTCGTATAAGAAATAATGCTCTCGTTGTATATGATAGAGTTTATATATCGGTGTTGGCCACACTCACACCAAGACATCTGTCCTAGTGTGCGACCTTGTGCGACCTTCGTAGTTTGCTGACCTTATTTAGGTCAGTGGCCAACCTTATCGGTGCTTGCTTTGATGTAAAGTATTGAAAAGGGCTTTGTTGTTTGTATGGCCGGCATTGTCTTGAAGACGGCGGCCTGCTAGGTCGCTGGTTATAAATTGCTCTTTTA
Organism: Triatoma infestans; assembly: GCA_011037195.1. Lineage (NCBI taxonomy): Eukaryota > Metazoa > Arthropoda > Insecta > Hemiptera > Reduviidae > Triatoma > Triatoma infestans. The sequence continues at coordinate 18,273 of JAAEAF010006538.1, read as the reverse complement.
TTACTGCCATCCTTTGTTAAGATAGCAGCTGGCTGAACCACTTTGACATTGGTATGACTTTCCATGTCATTACAGTACACTTACTGCATAAAATATTTCATATGTAAACTCATTACAGTAATGTATGTGTACTCAATATTTTTAATGTAATCGACCATGTGCAATCGACCTGAACCAGAAAGCTATTCTGTAATTAATAATTATTACACAGCTGTGCCACCAATCCCGTCTCACTCTACACAAATTGATTGTAAACTTTAACGTCTCTGTCGATGGATGAGTTTAGTTTTAGTTTATAAGTTTATTGAAATATATACATTAGTACATTTAATCAGTTCTCAAAAGTGGCTCCGATTTTCTTCAAACTTGTTACAACAACTACACATACAAAGAGCTACCACTTTTATTTGAAACATTGCTATGGGAAAATTCATTTAAGGGCACTTTTGGAGGGAGGGGTGGGGTTAGGTTTTCATCTAAAGTGCTATTTCAGTTTATTGGACAATTCGCTCATCTAAATAATGTTAATTAGAATTAAATATATTGTTGAAATTCCAAGTTTGAAATAAATCGCATAACCGGAAGTGCGATTACTTTACCACTTTACTAAATGTTTTTTTTCACTTTTTCGCGATTTTCTCAAAAATGGCTCCGATGATTTTCTTGAATAATCTACAACTTCTACATTAACATTTCTCTAGGAACATTCATTTAAGGGCACTTTTAGGGGAATGGGTGGGGTTATGTTTTTCTTAAAGGCTATCATAGTTGATTATACAATTCTATCATCCAAACAAAATTAATTAGAAATAAATAGATGGCCAAAATTCCAAGTTTCAAGAAAATTAGTAAACCGGAAGTGCGCTTTTACTGAACAATTTTTTCAGTTTTCGACAATTTCATTAAATTTGGTACACTAACTATAAATATTTGTCAATTATAATTTTGAGAATTGGAGTAAGAGAAAGTTGTGTGAGTGTTTCACACCAGATTTTTTGATATTTTTTCTACAATATAAATTTAAGATAGTTTGTTTAAATTTTGTGTCTATTGCAACTCGGACTGACGGATTTATATAGGTCCTGTGAGTTTAGGTGTAATACTAGGAGTAAAAGAAATTAAAACATGCTCTTGTCTTTGTACTGCTATGATAGTATAAAATTAAAACTGAAAAAAAATATTACATTCATAAAATAATAAAAAAAGTTCCTATACTACTTCCGTTAATTAGCCATATTTTCTGTTATCAAAAAGGATCTATATTTGCCGGCAGTTACATGATATTAAAACAGATCTTTCCAATTCTTCCCATCCCAATAACTCAATTACTTCAGTCCGATCCAATTGTTTTTTTCCCTAGCCATCTTAATCTATAGTCAGTTAATACCAAACACACCCCCAAATAATGGAACATATCCTTATAAATGTTGTGGTGGTTGGTTCCGCAGAGCTGGAATGCATCAGAGACATTTTCCGTGGTAGCCTGCTTCATTTTGTGGTCATCGACCGGTTTCGGGCGTTCGCCATCGTCAGGATGGCGTTGTTAGACAGTGTGACAACACAGACTCGCACAGAGCAAACATAGTTTCACACTAACTGAGACGTATTTTTGAGTCTGGGTTGTCACACTGTCTAAAACACGCATCCTGAAGATGGGCGAACGCCCGAAACCGGTCGATGACCACAAAATGAAGCAGGCTACCACGGAAAATGTCTCTGATATCCTCATAAACATTGAGAAAACACAGAGTACACTTTCTGGCTTCTTCTGGTTCGAGTTACATTAAAGTTGAGACTAAGCAATTGGCCCCCTCGCAATCTAAATATTACATTCATTAAATACATATCATTTTTGTCCGAAATATAATGATTGTCACCCAAATCTATTTTTAGCACCTTATATAAACTTATGAAACTGATATAACTGGGCTTTACCTAATATCTTGTTTTTAAATTCTATTTTTAAATAATTTAAAATAGAACGATGGATGAAACCGGTCATCAGCATTGCGGACTCAGTATTCCCACATATTCAAAAATAAATGTCTGTGGGCACAAAAAAAAAAAAACTCGATGTAGGATCTAGTTTTTAATATGAGAAATATATAATGTGTGTGGTGTGTTTGTGTGTAATAATTTACGAGTTTTTTTTAATCATTTTAATATAAAACTAGATTTCATTGATAAAGATATTTAAGTATAAATTCTAAATTATATACAGTAGAAACAATATAAACTGGTTTCTGGTACGCTGGTACGAAAATGCTGGTTTTATCTGTGAACAACCCACCATAACCAAACAACCTGCAGTCTTTAATATCGTTCCAGTTGTTTATACAAGCGCTTTGCTAGCAGAGGTATATATTGCCAAGGAAATAGAAATAAAAAAAAAATAAATAATAAAAAAAAATACCATCCTTGCTTTTAGATTAAATCTATATCGATAACAATGTGAGATCAAAATAAAATATACTGTTTGAAAAAGTTGCACTGTACACTTTTATCTCTTTTTAAAATTGTAATATCAATTGCCATAAAGTTTTACATAGGTTTTTTATTTTGATACACTTTCAGGAAAATCAAACAATTTTTAGCTTCATTCATTTTTTTAAAAAAAATTTAATACGCTCATATGAAATACTTTTGAATTACTAATTAACAAAAAAAATCTGGGTTGAAACTCTCACGTGACCTTCTAAATGTAATTTTAATTCACTTTTCTTTTTTTTAACTTCCATTAGGGGAGGGTGGGGCTTGTTGTTACAGGGGATGTTGTTACAGTGTAATTTAAAAAAAAATGGGCAGAGAAAAGCACTTCCTAAAGTGGTCAAAGTTGAGAGATATGCGAGTGCTGTTGGTTGTAACCAGTTCCTGCTAAGATTCTGTAACATATGGCGGCATTGTGTGACTTTCCTCGAAATATCATAATGAAAGCTACATTTTATGATTGAAACCGGAAGCTGTGATCTGAAACTGCTAAAGGCAAGGCTTTCATACTTATTGTAATGGTACAGCAAAGATAATGCAACCACAGCAGAGAGAAGAGAGGCCCTCTCTGGTTAACAGAGACTACTCTCTGACTTAGGCAGGCTAGAGTGGGAGAACCTGTGTATATAAGCCAGTGGGAATCTATCTAAAGGATCTATCAGATACAACCATACAACTGTACATCGCATCGTGTCATATCTTTACTCTCACCATTCATTCTATCATTTTCATTATAAAGTCCAGTGCAGTTAGTGTAAACTTAGCTACATTATATTAGTGGTCTTCATATCTCGTTCATTAAATCAAACCTAATTTCTCTCCTCAACAACTCCATTGTATTATGCTGTTAATTCATACATCCTTAACAATAATTTCAATCCAATATGGTTGCGCTAGTATTCTTTGACCTATGTGTCTATGTGTCTTCGATCTATATTAATTAGTAAAATAGCTTCAGTTGGGTTAGTTGTTACACTTGGTTGGAAACTTGCCCCACTTCGTATCTTAAATCAAATCACGGCAGATTTTAAAATAAAATGAAGCCAAAAACAAGAAAAACGAAAAAGTAGGTAATTTCTAACAAAAAGAAAATCTGTGCCTCCAAAGCTCCGAACAAGAATAAAAAAAAAATAATTTGCCATCATCAAATTCAGGCGAAGATGATGAGGACTGGCTGTGCCAGAAATGTCTAAAACCATGGTCACAGTAAAAAGTTGGAGAAAATTGGGTTGAATTGCAAAAGATGGGCCCCATTCAAAATATGTTAAAAACAACCCTAGATATATTTCCACAATTGTAACTCGGACTTAGAGATGGATAGTGTAATGTTTTGGAGTATGATGTGTAAACATTCATAGCTTGTGGCGCGAGCGTTTTAGCGAAAAGGGCTTGTATGTTTGTTTGAGATAAAATATAAGAATAATTAAGAACACACTGGTAGATTAAATTAAATATATTCTCTAAGAGAAATTAGGTACTTTGAAAATCACAATAAAATCTTATAATAAATTCTTATATCTTGATACTGGTATAGGATACTGGTCTGATGCTTTCACCTTGATTTCTAGCACATGTTTGTCCTTAAAATATCTCTTCTCTTTGTTTCTTCAATTCCTCCCCTGTGAGGAGAAGGGATAGTACAATTGCCATAATTGTTCTTGAACCGTACGAGTAACTGGACTTGTATACCTGGTCTTGTCCTTTTGCAAGGGAATGTCAATCTTTTTCTTAATTTTGATTTATTTAAAATTTAATATTATTTCAAGTTTCTTGCATCCATCACAATAGTGACAGTGAATAGAAAGAGAGTGAATGTTCATGCATTTAAGTTTGTAATAATCCATGTTTAGATCATAATCAAGCTGCTATTATTATTAAAATAAAGATCTGATAATTTGAACATAAGTATTTCAGTTTTATTTCCTTAAAATAAACACCCAAACAACAACTTACCCTCCGCATCATATCTTAAACAATTAGACACCTAATGTGGGGTTACGATTTTCTCTACACATATCGTTAAATTCCAAATGATATATTGTAATAAAACTAAGAATATTTGATATTATTTCGCAACAGTTGGAATTATGTTTTCAAGACATTGTGTTGAGTGCTGTGCAGTGTGTCTTCTGGCCCGCTTGCTGGGGCACATTACTACTACATTTTTTTCAAAAAAGGTTTTTTCTATACATTTACTTTTTATTTTAACTCTAAAGTTTATGAAAATCCATATGGATTCGTTTTTATATTAATTGCCGTCATATCAGCTATTTGAAAAATCCAAATGTTTCCACAGTGCAAAGATCAGCAAAACTTTCCAGCAGCAAAAAAAAAAAAAGTGAGGTCTGAAGAATTCTATTATGTACCCCTGTGGAGAATATTGAAGGAGCTCTTCTGTAGCATCTCAAAGAGCCTAAAAAGTACCGCCATCAGAAGATAGGTGAACAAACAATCAAAGGAATGATGAGTTAAAACCCCCCAGCCAGAAGCAGGCGAAAGAGTTCATTAAAAACCAAACCATAGGGCTGAGCTGGTCTAACAAGACCGAGTGGCCATCCGGAAGACGATAGCCCTTATTCATGGCTCGCTTTAGGCTCAATAAACACATGCACCGCATGGGCCTGTGTAGTTTTTGTCAGGAAGAGGAGGAAGTGGCACTTGTGTGGCTGAGGTTTCGCCTCTTTGGTGGGGAGTGGCTGGCGCCTGCAAGCTTCACGCAGTCCCTCTCGGGACTGTTCAGTCTTATCAAGCAGACAGGTCTCGAGAGTGTGCTCTAAGAATGAGTGCTCTTCCACCCGGGGTTCCCCTTGCAGCCAAGAGTCCGTTTAGAAACAGGGTTGGGGGTGCCACAATAGATTAATGGTTGTCGCCGCGGCGTGGGCTTGGTAGCCGACCCCCCTCCACAGAATCTAAGATCTAATTTGTATCAAAACAGATTTTACACAGCAGTTATGTAACAAAGGGAAAAGGGGTTTTCTAATTATTGCCCTACCCACTACATCCATCAATGACAGGTTCACTGCCCGCCATAAATAACTTACATGAAATAATTTAACAAAAACTTGTGATTAAATATATTTTACTACCGTACATGTCAAAGTCAGATAAACCATAATAACTCTCATCCAGGTAGTTTAGATAATAAAAAAACACATAAAAAAAGAAGAAAATATATATATAGTACATGTCTGTAAACAATTCTCTCTCACACACACACCCACCACTCAAAAGATATTAGTTACATTGAACGACAAAGAAAATAATGTATACTGTCATCTGCATATATGAAGGTTGCGATTTGATGGTGAATGGTGGAAGATCTGTCGTGCATACTATGAAAATTATAGGTCCGAGAATATTTCCCTGAGGAACTCCAGCTTCCACAGAGTGAATAGAAGAGGAGATTTTTTTTGTTCCGTGACTTACAAAGAAATATCGATCAGAGAGATAAGACATAGGAACTAAATAGTAAGTGTGAGGTAGAATAATTTCGTGTTTCCACAGCTAATCCGATCAAATGCTTGCGCAATAGGAGAAAAGCATCCGAAAAATACTGCTTTCGTTCAAGAGAAGAAGTGATGAGATCTATTAAACTGTGACCCTGATAAATCATCATCATCATCATCAGTGACTCTACAGCCCACTAGAGAGCCTTGGTCTCCTCTTTCAAAAGTTTTTTCCAGCTTTCTCTGTTTAGCATTGCTGTCCTCCAATTCCTGATTCCCAAAATAGAAGCTGCATCTCTACTTACACCCGCTGACGACCATTTCAGCTTTGGCCTCCCCACTCGCCTTTTTCCATGTAAACATTTCTTTTCGGCTCTCCCAGTGATATCACCCTCTTCCATTCTTATTACATGTTCTGCCCAGCGTAGCCTGCTCAATCTCATTACTTTCACTGCGTCTGGTTCTCTGTATAAAAAATTCCCTAGCTCGTGGATAGATCTCCTTCTCCAGACGTCGTTCTCATGAATCGCGCCATATATTCTACGGAGAACTTTTCTTTCGAAGATCAGCGGATCTTCTTCATCCTTTTTGGAGAAATTCCAGGTCTCCGAGCCATATGTTAAAACAGGCCGTATTAGGGTTTTATAAAGAACAGACTTTGTACTTCTAGAAATAAGGTTGCTCTCTAAGAACTTCTGGCGGCTGAAATATCTTTTATTGGCGAGTAGAATTCTTTTTTTTGATTTCAAGGGATGTGTCATGAGTGGCACTGACCAGCGAACCTAGATATACAAAGCTCTCTCTCTCTGTCTGTTCAAACGTATAGGACCCCAAGAAAATCTCTAAAGAATACGTGCCCTCTGTGCCCATGTATTTGGACCCTGATGAATATTAGAGTAAAAGCTGTGGATACTAAATTGTTGTTGGGGAAGGATTGTTCATCCTTCACTAACATACATACAAAAAACCTCATGACAGGTTTTTCTTGGGTTTAGAAATAATTTTATATTAAAGTTATAACTCTTAATATATATTATAATTGATATCATATTTAAAGAAAATTCGTAAAAAAACTCCTAGAATTAATCCAGCGAAATTGTAAACTTCCGATCGACCAAAATTTTAATCAAAACCCTAATTTTTTTTTTATGGGTCATTTATAGCACGAAATACCGAGTCTTTACGAAATGTCAAGTCTTTACTTTCAGTAGAGAACCTGCCTACGGACATAATGACTCCTAGGTATGACTTCCAAAAACCCTTCAAAGTCTTGATATTAGACAGAGGGGCATAGAAGAATGGGCGAATCTATGTGGTACACGGACGGGTCCAAGATGGAAGATGGAGCGGGAGCCGGCGTGTACGGGGAGGATGTAATATCTCGGTGAGCCTGGGAAGGCTAGCTACGGTCTTTCTGGCGGAGCTAGTCGCGATTATTATCTGCGCCGCCGAAATAAGAAGACGGGGAGTGTATAACACCAGAGTCGTCATATATTCGGATAGCCAGGCTGCTCTGCGGGCAATTGACTCGTGGGAGATCAGCTCAAGGCTGGTGTGGGACTGCCTAGGTGCACTCAAGGAAATTAGTAGCCATAATAAGGTCTTCCTGGTTTGGGTACCTGGGCACTCGAGGCAATGAGGCGGCGGACCGCCTGGCCCGGGAGGGTTCAATGAGAGCGCTTATCGGGCCGGAGCCGTTCTGCGGTGTCTCAAGATGCCTCAGGAGTGCATCCATTAAGCTATGGATGCAGGACCGATCAAGGGAATGGTGGGTCAAAACTCCAGGCCAGAGGCAGGCGAAAAAGTTTATCCATAGCTACTCGCCCAAGCTAACTGCAGAATTACTCCAACTAGGCCGGGTGGCCATAAGGATAGCAGTTGGCATTCTCACTGGCCATTGTAGACTAAATAAGCACATGCATCGCATGGGCCTGGCAACGGATAGCCTGTGTAGGTTTTGTCAGGAAGAAGAGGAGACGGCACTGCATGTGGTATGTCAGTGCGAGGGGCTGGTCTGGCTAAGGTACCGCCTCTTTGGTAAAGAGAAGCTGGTGCCAACAAGCCTCAGCCAGGGCCCTCTCTCGGACCTATTAAGTCTTTTAAGGCAAGCAGGACTCGAGAGGTTGCTCTGATTGACCACCTGGGAGCTCCCCCCTCCAATTCCACAGTCCGGTTAAGGACAGGATAGGGGGAGGGTCTCCAACTAGGGGGATGCCACAATAGATCCTTGGGGTGTCGCGGTGGCGTAGGCTGAATAGCCAATTCCCCCGGTAGAATCTCTTCAGTAGAGAATTTTCCGTTTTTTTTTTGTTTTTTTTTTGCAAAAAATTGAAAAAAAAAATCTATTCCGGTTGAGGCATTTTGACAGGTAACTTCCTGTTGGATCTCATGGTGATACCCAAACTAAATATCAACTTTAAACTTACTGCAATTTATAGTTTCTTAGTTATATTGTTCACATATACAGACACACATACGCATACACACAGAATTTCTCTGAAAAAAAAAAACACTTTATCGGACTTTTACAGGATATAAATACGTATGTTTCCGGTGAAAACAAGATATCGTAACATTTGACAAGTTAAACAAAATTTTTCTTCTTATCTTGTATTTAAGAGAAATTAACAATTTTGCCTTTCTCCCTGTGCCCAAAATTTGTCAACTAGAACTTATCAGAAAGGCACTTGTAATATTATGTAAGTAAGTGCTGAACGCAATGGTTTTCAAAGAAAATTCATAAAATATAAATTAAAACAATAAGAAGTTGAAAAAAGTATATAAAATTGTCAACAAAAAAAAAATAATAATATCATTACAAAAAATAAAGGAGAAAGGCAAAAAATGTGAAGTGGCTAAACTTTATTGAATTATATTGTCAAGTAGCTTTTTTCTCTGCTTAGTGGGAAAGTTGGAGAAGAAAATAAAGTAAAAGAACAAAATCTTTTTGCTGGTTAATATTTTTGCTTGCTAAAAATTTTCTGCCTCAAATCCCCCCCCCCCCCCCCCAAGAGTGCTTTAAAAGCAATGACATCAAATTATGTTCGTCCTTTAACATCCAAAAATTAAAATATTTACTATTTAACTTTGAATACAAATATGTATGCATACTATTCATTAAATGGAAAAGTAAACTGAACTGTCGTCTTCGTTAGCTTACCATAAAATATGTATTAGAGTTTTTGACATGTTTGTTTAATATATCATTTAATATTTACAACGTAAAAAGGGATGAACTGCGCGAAAAAATAAACAAAGAAAAAAGATCACAAGAGTTTACATATTACAATTTTTATCTAGACAGTTCTTTTTTATGAAATATGTTATATTGTTAGCGATGTTATAAAAGATAACTGCTAAGTTTATATAAACTGTATACTATATCGTATAAATAAATCTTCATTTTAAACAACTATTTTATTCTTCAATGTCAGTGATAAATTATTATTTACTGTTAAAACTTATATTGATTTGGTAGCTTTATCTTATAATAACTGACCAACAATTTTATAATTTATCTTATAATTCCTGATCAACATATATAATATCAAGCTTTATTTTAAATACGTGGTTAGAATTCTGAAATGGAAGAAAGATCTATTAATCGGGAAATGCAATTTTACAAATTAAGTTTCTTAGATTTTTTTGGAATAATCTAGATCAATAAATAGTTTTCAAACGATATCGCCAGCCGGAAAGTGAATCGGGATTCCAAAGAGCGACGGTGAACAAAGGATATTAAAGTCTTAAAATTGTAACGAGATGTTTATACGGCAATGGCCAGAGTGAGTGGTTTTGAAGAAAAAAGAATTTCTTGTTGCTCTACGTTTCGGATACTATAAGTGCCCTTCTTCAGGAGCTCTACATAATTTAAGGGGCACAAATAAACCTCCAACGCAGAATCCTTAAAACATTCCACCTAACACAAATACTGAACCTCCCATTTACCACTCACTCTCCCTCATTAGTCCTATTTCCAATAGAATCAATAACATCCTCAAAAAGTTTATCCCCAACCTTCGAACAGGCTTCTCCCCCAACAACAAACTTAATAAATTCTTCTCAAAAAATTAGAGATCCTATTGAAAAACCTAACAAAACACAAATGGTAAACAAACTTCAATAATGTTACACCCTACTGCGCATCACTTCAAGACAAAGAAATCATAACATCAACTTATAATAATATTTTTCTAACGCTAAACAAAGACATTCGCCACACTAATTTGTTCTTTCAAATTTGCCATTGCCTCGCCTCAATATAAACATTTTTCTTATCCCTCCCACCTTTTAACAGTTTTTTTTTTACTTTCTCTTCCTCCTAGTCATAGGAAGTATTGTAATCGTGTCAAATTTTCGATATTGAGTTTTCACCGGAAATATCCGTATTGCGGTCCCCTGAGTCCAAAAAAGTGGTTTTTAGCAAATGGAGTGTGTATGTGTATATGTATGTGAACAGCATAGCTCAAATACGAAAAATTGTAGAAAGTTCAAACTTGATATTCCGTTTAGTTATCACCATGGGATCCGACAGTAGGTCGGTCATCTGTCAAAATACCTCAACCGGAAGTACCACTTTATAGTTGTTTTTTTTTACGTTTTTGCGTTTTTCTCAAAAATGGCTTCTTCAAACAACGATCTTCATCAAACTTGGTACATCAACTACAAACACTAACAGCTACAACTTTTATTTGAAACATTTCTCCGGGAAAATTCATTTAAGGGCAGTTCTGGGGGAGGGTGGGGTTAGGTTTTCATCTTAACTTCTATTTCAGTTTATTAGACAATTCTGTCATCTAAATAATGTTAATTAGAATTAAATATGTTGTTGAAATTCCGAATTTGAAGAAATTGGATAACCGAAAGTGCGTTTGTTTTAACACTTTACTAAATGATTTTTTACTTTCTCTTACTCCTAGTAAGAGGAAGTATTGTAATCGTGTCAAATTTTCGATATCGAGTTTTCACCGGAAATATCCGTTTTGAGGTCCCCTGAGTCCAAAAAAGTGGTTTTTAGCGAATGGTCTGTGTGTGTGTGTGTGTGTGTCTGTGTGTGAGTCTGTGTGTGTGTATGTATGTGAACAGCATAGCTCAAAAACGAAAAATCGTAGAAAGTTCAAACTTGATATTACGTTTAGGTATCACCATGGGATCTGACGGTGCGTTATGTGTCAATATTCCTCAACCGGAGTACCACTTTACTAGTTGTTTTTTTTACGTTTTTGCAATTTTCTCAAAAATGGCTCCGAAGATTTTCTTTAAACTTGCTATATCAACTACACATACAAAGAGCTACAACTTTTATTTGAAACATTTCTCCAGGAAAATTCATTTAAGGGCACTTCTAGGGGAGGGGTGGGGTTAGGTTTTCATCTTAACTGCTGTTTCAGTATATTAGACAATTCTGTCATCTAAATAATGTTAATTAGAATTAAATATGTTGTTGAAATTCCGAGTTTGAAAAAAATAGATAACCGGAAGTGCGTTTTTACTGAAATATAATTTTCAGTTTTCTGGTATTTTCTCGAAAATGGCTCCAACGATTTTCTTTAAACCAGCGTTGTTAACTATACATATAAAGAGCTACAACTTTTATTTGAAACTTTTCCCCTGATAAATTCATTTAAGGGGACTTTTGGGGGAGGGGGTTATGTTTTTCTTTAAAATGCTATCACAGTTGATTATACAATTCTGTCATCCAAATTGAAATAACTAGAAATTAATATATGACCCAAATTCCGAGTTTCAAGGAAATTAGTAAACCGGACAGTTTTACTGGACAGTGTTTTCACTTTTCGACGAATTTCATTAAATTTGGTACACTAACTATAAAATTTGTCAATTATAATTTTGAGTACTGGAGTAAGAGAAAGTTGTGTGAGTGTTTCACACCAGATTTTTTCACTTTTTCGCGATTTTCTCAAAAATGGCTCCGACGATTTTCTTGAAACTTTGTAAATAAACTAAACATGCAAGGATCTACATCTTTTTATTTAAAACATTTCTCTGGGAAAATTCATTTAAGGGCACTTTTAGGAGCGGGCAGGGGTTACAACTTCCTCTAAAGTGGTATCATACTTGATTATACAATTCTATCATCCAAACAATAATAATCAGAAATAAATAGATGGCCAAAATTCCAAGTTTTAAGAAAATTAGTAAGCCGAAAGTGCGCTTTTACTGAACATTTTTTTCAGTTTTCGATGAATTTCGTTATATTTGGTACACAAACCATAACCTTTGTCACTTGAGAATAGGAGTAAGAGAAAGTTGTGTGAATGTTTCACACCAGATTTTTCTTTTTTAATTTTAAAAAAATACTTTCTCTTCACTTCAGTCTCAACGTCCTCAACGTACATTTCTCTCCTACCTTAAAGATACCTTTATCTGTCTTATTTTCACTTATTGTTAATATCATTTAATCCAATTAACTGTCACTTCTGTGTTATAATTTCTTGTTTTCAATATCTTATTATGCTCAGCCTGATCTGTTAATATATCTTTAATTTAAATTTTTCTTTTATTTGTTATAAATCTAAGCATTTTTCTTCAATACAATACGGTAGAATAATGTACCTTTTCTCCAAGAAATTTTGCAGAGCTCCTGGGGTAGGGCACCAATGGTATCCGAAACGTAAGCAATATTCTTTTTTCTTTAAAATTCCTCTGGCCATTGCCGTATAAACATCTCATTAAAAAAAATAAACTTTAAAACATGGAGCAATTACTCAATTCAATAAATACTACCATTATGATAAACAATGTAGTTATTTAGTCTTCTGTACACTGAAATACAAAACATTATTTTTAGTTAAAAGCCAACCAACCATACATGGAAAGATTTAAAACTATAATAATACTTACAAAAGAAATTACCCAGAAGCAAGAGACAAAAGAAATAATTCATACAATGTATCTTTAAACAAAATGAAAAAATAACAATCAGGAATAAATTAATCAGATATTACCAGAGAGTTGGTCTGAGATAAGCGATGTCTACGATTTTATCTGATATCACTCGTTCGTGTGAAAGACATCAAGTTCAAGGCAGTTTACTGGTCTCAAATAAGTCCAGTACACAGTAAATAAAATTAGTAGTGCTTGAGTTCTATTACTCTTTTTCCTGAGAACCCAAAGATCTTTGTGCAGAGAACCCTTTAAAATCCCTTTCTTTGAGGTTTATCAGTCTGTAGATTGGCTTTCTCAAACACGAAATTGGTCAACGAGTGGGGTTGGGCTCCAGCTAATCTTATAATAATAAAATCCAGCTAAATCTTATCTAATAATATACCTCTATTTTTCACCAAGAGCTAGGAAGAATTGAAATAAAAAGTAGAAAATCTGAGAGCTTATCTTCCAGTCGCCACATCAACTTTAAAGAGTATTCAATCGTCAGATATACTAATGAAGAGTAACGGCAGATCAATTTGTACGAGTTAACAAGTCTCCCTCTCTCTTGAAAAGTTAGACAAACTAGCCACTTTGTTTCTTTCTTAATCTTTCCGGTTAAGGATTTCTTGGCAGAATCTGGACTAAATTATTCAGTCATTAATCAGATCCCTTTTTCTTGTTCCATCCTGTACTATGTGAAGCAAAAGCTTTGCGGATTCTTGCCACTTCTTTCTTAGTATCCTCTGGGCCGAGCCCTTTTGTGCGTCCCTCAAAGGTAGCCTTCCCCATTCTTTTATCGTTCGTTCTATATACTGCCGTAGTATCTCAGTAGGTTCTCCACAATTATTCCATTGGTTTCACCGCTAAATTGAATCTTATGCTACTGTTTCTTATTCTGCCTCTCCTTTTTTGCTTTCTACGCTATGTAAGAATCTCATTTCCGAACTTAATGTTAGACTCTTGTGTATCAAACTAGCCACACTAGTTAAGATACCGTTAGAACAAGGAAGAGTTCTAACTAGCTCTTAAAACGTCTCACATCAGCCAACGCTATACCATTCTACATTCATCACATTATCAACAATCATCACTCGTGCTCAGTCACTCTACCATCCTTACACACTTCTCTCCTTACCTAATAAATCGTTCAAATACAAATTGTGAGTAATGTGCAAGTTAAGTTCATATGTTCTTATTTTACCATTCACCAACTTCTTTATACATTAAAAGTGCAATACGATTAGTTCAACAATAGCAAGATTTGCAACTATCCGAGCTCGTTATTTTCTTTTTAAATGGAGAACAGAAAAACAGAAGAGTGTTGCAGAGAAATTCCAAATAGTTCTAGATGAAGGTCATGATACTTTTGGAAAATCTAAGTATCAGTTTTTCTAACAATATATAGCCTGTTTAAAGCCTATAGAAACAAAAAGAGAAGTTATTAATGGTCAATATGCTAGTTTTTTCGAACCTTCATAAAAAAAAAAATTGTTAATTAAAAAAAAAAAAAATAATAGAATCTATGAATTTATGGCGAAATTGGATTACGACTTGATTGATTTATATTCACCAGTCATGCATATTATAATATAATATTACTTTCAAAAAATTGTAATCAATATACGATCGAGGAGGGATAGATTGTGACACAATATAATACAATAAAACTAAATAAGTATTTTCTAATAACATTCCTCACAATATAAAAAAAAAACCATAAAACATTCTAAAATTCAAATTCTGCACACTTTCTAATTTACGTTCTCTATGTTTGTTATTAAATAAAGTTTATCCACTTGTAATTCGTTCTTTGTGTACAATATAATCATCTTTTTACATGAATGATCAAAGTTCTGGTTTTATCTATTTTATTATTCAAATATTGTAAAAAGATTAATATTTACATGATTAATTTTCCTTTCAAAGTACATTTTCAGCTAGGAGTATCAATAAGTTTGATCTGCTTTTAAATCCAATAAGAATCCAATTATTGGATATTGGTTATTCTTAATTTTGGATATTCTTGTCTTAATATACGTAGGAAAAAAAGTTCTCGGCGTAGTAGTGAAAATAAGTTTTTTATTATAAATAAATGCATTTATTTATATCCATTTAGTTATGTGTACCTGAAGTGCGTTTCTGGAAAGTCTTCAAAATATCTATACGCTATTATCACCACTTCATTTGACCCAAAACGATTTCCAACCATAAATTCTTACAGAATGGGAATAGATGAAAATCAGAGGGAGCCAAATTTGGCGAATTAGGGAGGATTTTCCAACAATTCATACTTCAAATCATTCAATTTTCCCATTGCCAAAGCGCTTTGTGGGCTGGTGCACAGTCCTGGTGAAAGAGGATATTTTTCTTTTGCAAAACAGGCCTTTTCACTCTAATTTTTTCACCTAGCTGGTCAAGAAGATGTGCATAGAATTCCCCAATAATTGTTTAGCAGGTAGTCAATTAAAAGAATCCCAAAAATACACTGGCCATAACCTTTCCAGTCAATGCAATTGTCTTTGCTTTCTTTGGTGCCAAGCTACCGGCTTCTACCCACTGCTCGTACTGTTGCTTTAACTCAGACGTAAGTGGTGAACTCACGTTTATCCATTCTTACAAATCAGCGCAGAAATACTTCTTAAAACGGCACGAAACTCGATTCCTCATTTGTTTGTGATTAGTATATAATCAGCACCCATCTTGTACAAAGCTTTCAGATATTAGTTCTTCGTGTAAAATGCGGCGTACCCCTTTCTCTAAGATGTGCACAGCCTTAGATATCTCATACACTTTTAATCGTCGATTACCTAGTACCATATTATGTATCTTCTTGATATTTTCTTCGGTAGTTGCCGGTTTATGGCCGTCCTTCACGTGGATCATCTTCAATCGATGTACAACCTGAGAAGATAATTTGGAATAGAATTTTAGGCAGTGGGATTTGGTTAAAGCGGAGATGAAGGGAATTTTTAGGTAAGTGTGGATGGTAAGGGCGGAGATGTCAAAAGGAAGGATTGACAGTCGTGCATAGGATTTTGGGCTGCAAGGATTGAATGCGATATAGATTTGTGTCTTTGGCGGACTCGTAAAATTCTAGTCCTTAAATCCGAGCTAGTAGAGAATTGTATAGTTGTCTTTTGTTGTGTGCAATGTAAATTTTGAGCGTTTGTCTAGTAGTCTTTTTAACTTTCTGTATTTGTAATTTAATTCATTTCGTTTGAATCGATTATGTGGACTCCATGTTATTCGTCTGTCTAGATGAAGTCCAAGATATCGGGCTTGAGTGACGATTGGAAGAAAAATATGGTGGAAATATACGACGGGGAGCGATTTCCGGTTTCCGGAGTTGAAAACTGTTGATTCATTGAATTTGATTCTTCGATTGGCTCGAAGCCAGGATTTCTAGGAGATTGAGATTGATTTGAAGATGGCGAGTAGCTATGATGGGGATCTCTTTTAGGAGAAAGGAGAGCCGTGAAAGTGGCCGTGAGAGATCAATGCTGGAGGCCCTCTGCGGGATACCAGCAAGGCTTAGATTATATAGAGAGAAATATAATAGATACTTTAAATTTTATATTTGCAATAAACCTGACCCTTCTATCCTATTAAATTTTTCGATGCGATCTTCCATATTAGTCTGGGAATTAAATGAATGCTTTTTAACCAAATCTAGATCTGTCGTTTCTTCATAAAAAACGGAAAAAATTAGTAAATAGATAAATGACCAGTTTATTGGTCTCTATAACTGAAGTAGAAAAATAAACTATTGTAATAGTTATTCGTAACTACAACACTACAATAATGGTAAAATTTATCGATACTTAAACTGTTTTACAGATAAAAGCTTAATAACGTTCATTTAGAAGATAGAAATTCAATATTCAATTGTCATTTGGCATAAATATTTAGTAATTTGTTGATTGTAAAGTTTAATTTAATTCCTGCACTTTGTAATGGACACTTTAGAACTTATTTTCCGTACAATGTAGAATTCCAATTAATAGTGGCTGCATTTAAGTTTAATTGCATTAGATATATGAGAATAAATACTTTTTCTCTACTCCATAATATGTATTATACCGCTTTACTATCAACTACAGGGCTGGGGAATTTTTTTTGTTAAACCACAACTCAGAGTTTCTTTAACCGCCTAGCTACTCGTATGCACTTGAGATTTTCTTCTTTTTTTTCAAATAAAAATGTAATTCTAGTAAAATAATATTTTTTGACGCTGATTTCTTAACTTACAATAAAATAGCTTTTCCAGCCTAAATAGCCTGCTTTGCTACTGGAAACGAGTATGTGGTGTCAGAAGATGAATATATCTTCATGATAAATGGGTCATGAAGTGCTTAGTGATGGATTTATGTGAATTTATCTGTCACTGTATCTCGGAATATATTACGACTTTAAGGTAATAATTAATTTCCTGAATCCTTCAAAATAGTTTTACTTACTCTTACTGTCGTTTATGAACAAATATTACGATCGTATCAAATTTACGTTTGTCGAGGTTTTTACCGAAATAAGAGTACATGTTTTGAAGTCCCCCGAGTCCGAAAAAGTGTTTTTAATTGGATTTTCTCGGAAATGACTCCATTTTCTTTAATATGTGGCTGGGCCCGCTGTACTGGTTAACAGTTGAGATTGTATCCGTTGTAGCATGTTTATTTTTTTTACGGATTCCCATCCATCTTCAAAGTAAGTCTTATAAAGTATATGGATTCTTGGTAAACTTGACTAGACGGAAGATACAAATCAAAAGTCACTTTTTTGAAAGACACTCATGTAACCAATTTAAAAAAAATCTGGTGTAAAACATTCACACAACTTTCTCTTACTCCAGTTCTCAAAATTATAATTGAAAAATTTTATAGAGGAGTGTACCAAATTTAATAAAAATTCGTCGAAAACTGAAAAAAACTGTTCAGTAAAAGCGCACTTCCGGTTTACTAATTTTGTGAAACTTAGAATTTTTGCCATCTATTTATTTCTAATTAATTTTGTTTGGATGAATTGTATAATCATCCAAATTGTATAATCAAGAAAAGAAAGATCAAGAAATCAAGAATTTGTAAAATCAAGAAAGAATTGTATAATAAAGTATGATGATAGCATTTTAGAGAAAAACGTAATTCCACCACTCCCCTAAAAGTGCCCTTAAATGAATTTTCCCAGAGAAATGTTTTAAATAAAAATTGTACATCTTTGTATGTATAGTTTATATAAACAGAGTTTCAAGAAAATCGCAAAAAAGTGAAAAAAAAAAATCACTAGTAAAGTGGTACTTCCGGTTGAGGAATTTCAACAGATAAC
The DNA here is from genome assembly GCA_011037195.1 of Triatoma infestans. NCBI lineage: Eukaryota > Metazoa > Arthropoda > Insecta > Hemiptera > Reduviidae > Triatoma > Triatoma infestans. The sequence goes on along the minus strand of JAAEAF010006538.1, from coordinate 133 downwards.
GTAGTGTCAGATCCCATGGCGATACCTAAATGGAATATCAAGTTTGAACTATCTACGATTTTTCGTTTTGAGCTATGCTGTTCACATACACACACACACACACAGACCATTTTCTAAAAACCACTTTTTTGGA
>JAAEAF010006537.1:0-42999 GCA_011037195.1 Triatoma infestans | reverse complement strand
GAGCATATCACTGTAATCCGTTGGTCTTCGAAATATCACAATATATAGGCCCCTGCGAATCCCAGAATACTGTAATGAAGTATGCAAGCATGCAGCATGCAAGTGCATGACTTTACCTGCAGATGGCTGGGTCTTGAATTTCTTTCGAGTGGGAGATCCCGTATGCTTCCACTCAAGGCTTTGACGCTTAAACTCTGGCTCGAAATGGTGTATCCATGTTACAATTCTGCTGCAAATTCATTTTCATTAAAGATCGTTCTTTTACCTGTTGACTGGTTTAAAGCTGGTTTCTTTTGGTCGTCCATAAGTTGTCTTGGATCCCATCTCGCACAAGTTTTCTTGTTCTGCAGCTTATTCTGAATAATGTTATGGACAGTTCCAACACTCGCGTGCACTTCTTCAGCTATCAGTTCAACTGTAATATGCCTGTTGTGCTGAATTAACGCGTTAATGCGAGATTCGAGGGAGGAAGTTGCAACTTCAACCGGTCATCCACTTCGTTGCTCGTCACAGACACTTACACGCCCACTTTTAAACTGTTCTACCCATGTTTAAACGTTCGAACGGTTCAAACAATTATTCCCGTACACTTTCAACATTCTTTGGTTGATATCACTATTTCCTACCATTGATACCTTCTGCAACTAAAAATCTAATCACTGAGCGTTGTTCTTCCGAGATCCAATGCTCGAGCGGACTCGCCATTGTTAACTAAATACATTTGAGGTTATGCTTAGCAAATACTCTCGAACAGCTGATGAGAACTAAGTACAAGGATGCAAACTTGACGCACTGAATCTTTTGTATTGATTAAACAAACTGTTTCTGAGCTACGAGGGTGAATGACCCTCTACTTTCATATATAAAAGACAGAGTACAATTATTATTCGAATGAGGGGGAGGAGAAATAAATCCTACTCCATTCAAAGCCTCTCTGGGCTTATATAAACCCAAAAAATAATAACAACAACCGGGTCTAGAATAATCCAATCCCGGGTCTAATACACATAAGATTGACAACAGGTTAGATTGATCAAATCGGACAATAACCTCAAAGAGAAATGGCTTACGCTCTTTCACAGATATCCTGATACGATCAGAACCTAATTTTTCCCAAACAAACTGTCATGAGATGGGTGGGTATTACTATTTCTTTCTCACAAACTCTATAAAAGGAGTCTGTCAAAACCCCAATTACGTAGAGATTTTTTACAATACACTGTAAGGGATCCAAGAGGATGGCCTGAAAGAGATCCGTGAAAATAGAACAATATCTCCCTTAGAGAGTACTATATAGTTTAGTACTTGTAGTTATTGAGTAGAGGTGGTTGCTACAGGCGCTAGTGTCGATTGGAGACTGGCGTTGCAGAGCGATTTGTACAAATGTATATTATTTATAAATCTGGAAGAATGCCCTTGGAAAATGTTAATTTTTATTCTACGGTGCATCTCTCTGTAGTGGTGCTTCTCCTCCACCAACAACCACCAATTTTTGCTGTTATTTTAAAATATCATCATAAGAATATAATTCTGAAATTTGAGTAGCCTGTAATGAACTGAAGTTCGAGAAACCATTAATATCCATTATAGGAACTAAACAAATATTGACCTCTAAACATTGTTCTAAAAAATTATCCAAGGAACCTCTGTTTGTCCTGCTCGCTTTAACTTCCATTTTTTAAGTATTGTAGTTTGAAAATCCAACGGCTTGCTGCTAACAAATGAATCGGATACTTAGCGACTATATTCGCTTCAGTCCTCTTCTTCTTTAGCGAAAGAATTTTCTGGGTTCACATCATTACGATGGCTACGAGCTCCTATAGAGAACCCCTATAGATATTATTTGATTTGGCCTTTTTCTTCGCAAAGATATTTCCTGTTCTAGAGCAGAAGAATTGATATGTTCCATCTAATTTCAGCAGTCTTGTCATCGATCTTAATATTTTATATCTAGAGAGCTTTTCTTATGATAGTTGCCTATAGAAGTGTTTCTGTGCTTTGTCCCCCTTTCTTTGATAGCTATTTTGCAATTTGTATTCCACCAGAGAGCAGAGTTTCTCATAGAGTTGTACCCCTTTTTGGAACTGAGGCTTTAGCTGCTTCATTCATTGCGATCATAACATACTCCTCTTATTCGTTAACATTTGAGAAATTTAAATTGTTGAAATTTGCCAAGAGTGCGAATTCATTCTTTTGTGCCCATTTTAAGGATCAGCATGGAGGTATGGATCAGCAACTTGCAAGTAGCAGTGTTTCAATACGGGAAAGAGGTCGCTTCCGCAGAGATCTCTATGGAGAATACATGCAGATCTACTTTCATCTTCATACCTTCATACGATTCCAATGATAATAAAGCATTAGCTTATTATTCGTACTCCTTTCTATAAGATGAGAGCCATTACTTATTTTTTTGCCTGGACACATATCTTTTAGGAAATTAAAAGGTATAAGGTTATATTAAATCTGATAAGGCCAGATTGGTTCGAAGAATTTGTTCTTCTAAACAGGTAGTAGTTGAAAAGTGCTGACCTAACTTGTTTTCTGAGAAGTCGAAAAAATAAATTTACCGATTTCTTTCTATTCGATTTAGAATGTGAAGTAGAAACTTTACTTGCAACACAGCCTGATTTTTTTTTGTGCATATGTAGGTGGTACATGTGGTTCCCACGAGTCGGGATCGGGACAAGAGAACACACCTTCCTCCCAACAATGCGCCCTTACCATTATAGGAGGGGCTGTTTACTCACTGAATGACCCAGTGCTCAGCGGGACCGAACCAGTGGGTTCATAACCCCGCCTACAAACCTCCTGTCTGGATATTCTAAACCGGGCTCTAGGGGATGTGTAAGTATTTGTGTGTGCGTGTGAATGTGTGTATGTGTTTGGTGGTATGATTGAATACGAATGTATATGGTATGGAGCTCGGTTCCACAGGATGCTAAGCCCATATGACGGTAACTAGCCATCCCTGTATCCTTGAGTCGCCTTTTACTCACATTCTGGACGGAGCAGGCCTATTCTGTAAATGCCTTGCAGGGCCATTTTGCAGTTTGCTTCTATCAATTTTTTTATTGCAGATTCCAAGGATTGTCTCCAGCTACATGTCTACCCTTCTCATTATGAGACAACCAAACTCCGGGTCCAAAAACTTCTCCGGGATGATGTCTGGGCGCATTATCACGGCATTTGCAGCCCATTTAATCAGACTGAGAAGTTTATTTCTACATTCTTATACAATACTTCTTCTTTGTCACTTCATCCTAGGTGAGATAAGAGATTTTTTGAAGGATCTTCCGGAATACTGTTTTGTAATTGTAATAATCAGGCGTTCCGGATGGATACGGTGCCAAAAAATTAAATTCCCTGCATTCGTCTTTTTCCAACAATGCATTTTTAAGAATTAAACTTTATCTTTTAGAAGTAATCATATATATGTTAATAAATAAGTTATGAATCTGAAAATTAACTTCTTTTTTTTCATTTTTTTGTAATACAGAAGCAGCTCAGACAGTTACATTGTTTGGAGAAACTGTATGGAAAATATTTAAGAAAATCAGGAAATGATTATAAAGTACTTAATAAAGACCATGCCATACGTGACATAAATTATAAAAAATGTCTATTGGACGAAGTAATGAGTAAATTCAGTTCTGAACTTTATACATCCACTGAAGAAGATTCTTATATATATTTAGCTCTGGAAAATGCAAAACATTATGATGAACAAGTGGATAAAAATCTTAGGAATCTGCGATTATGCCAAAAGTAAGACTTAGTTTTTACTTTTTATATGATCTTTCGTGTTTTCGCAGCATTGCCATGCAAAATACTTCTCTCTTCAGGCTAACATAGCAATCAGTGGTTTGTTAGAAAGTGACGTTTCGCTCGTATTGCAACATGCTTCTTCAGGGTAGAATTGTCTTGATTATTAGAACAACAGTTGCTAGAATAAAATGAGTGTTGTAAAAAAGCAGTAGAGGGGCGAAATCTTGCCGAAGTAGACTTTTTTCCTTGGACAACGAAAACCAAAAGAAATAGAGGAGAAAAGAGATAAAATCAGAGCTCTTTTTCTATATGTGCAAGGAGATTCAGAGAAACTACAAAAATCCCCGCACAGCACAATATAAGAACAAAAATGTCTATTCGTCTCATATAGACAAAATGTGGTGTGAAACACTCACAAGACTTTCTCTCACTCCAATTTATATAGTTAAATAGTTTGTAGTTTTTCAAACACTAATATATAACGCTTCTTCTTATTATAATTTATATCTCTAATTCCACTAGATAATAGATAGATAAAAAGCTTTATTACAATTTTACAAGTTTGTACAATAATATAAATAGAAGTTCCAATGTACATCAACATTATAACCTTGCTGCATAATGTACATTGTTCCTTTTTACATTGTTTGTATAGTGATTTTTGGGATAAGGCGAGGAACAAATGCAGGGAAAAGGGGGAAAAACCTGCAGGTTGGCAGGTTTAGGGAAAACTAAAACATTTAAAGTTCTACTACTTTTATCTGAAACATTTTCGCTGGAAAATTCATTTTAGAGATTTTCGGAGAGTCCACGTTATGCTTATAAATAAAGTGCCATTTCAGTGTAATGTATGGTACCACAACTAGACATTTAAAAAAAATTGAAACTTCTAAGCAAATGTTTCAATTAGCACTAAGAGTACTGCAGCAGTGGAGTATGATGTTCCACAACAGTTTGTTTGTCCCAATTACAAGGAACCGGACGTATAGGTGATTTGTGATTTGTCTGTGGCATTGTAAGGCTCTTTTCATCTGAGCTAAATTCTGAGGTAGCTTTGTTTGATTAATGTCCAGCACTCCACCCCACTTATTGATAGAATAGAATGTATTTATTTGCCTGGACATATGTTTTTACATACAATAGGCTCGTCAATATGTGGCTGCAATATATACAAACAAATATACTTTGACCTACAGTAAATATTATTAACACATTACTTGCAAAATAAACAGTGTCAGATCAGTCAGCGTTGAACTGGGTTACATTCCATTTGTTAGTTAGATACTCTTCTAGTTTGTAAAAAGTGTTTTTTAATAAAAAAGTTTTAATAATTTTTTGAAATTTTTTCTTTTCTAAATTTCTCACTGATTCAGGAATTAAATTAAACATTTTAGTGGCCATTGAGCTGGGAGCTTTATCAGATTTAAACAGTCTGTTTTTAGTAATATGTAAGTTATTTTTAGTCCTTACATTGTAGGAATGTTTATTACTCCTTAAATCTTTATTCTCATTATTTTTAATATCCATTATGTTCACATAAATGAATAAAGACGGCAACGTAAGTATGCCATGCTCTTTAAATAATGGTTTACAGCTGTCTGATTTTTTCCTATTAAATATGATCCTCAAGGCCTTTTTTTGCATTTTAAAAACAGTTTTTGCATTAGTGGCTGCTCCCCATAATAGTAAACCATAGCTCAGCTTTGACTGGAACAATCCGAAATACGCTGTTTTAAGTACCTCCAGAGATACTAAATCCCTCAGCTTTTTGAACAAGTAGATCATTTTTGCCAGCTTACCACTCAACTCCTGTACATGTCCCTTCCAGGAGAGATCAGAATCAATTAATAAGCCTAAAAATTGCACGGGTGGGTTGCTTTGTTTTTGACTTAAGTGAAAAACTTTCGTTCCTGTTTTTTCTTTATTTAAAGATAATTTATTTTGTGTTAACCACTTTTCCAGAAACAACAGACCATTAGTGGTGCTTGTCCGAACGTTATCATAACTTTTATCCTTCGTTATGAGTGTGGTATCGTCCGCATAAAACAGGAACCTTCCTGATATTAACACTTACCAATACATTTTTATATAGTTTACATTCCATAAATATATTTAATAGTGTTTTGGTTCACTTAAACCATCAAAACCTTAATGTCAGTTAACCTGATAGTGCCTAAGCGAAATATCAAGTTCGAAGTTTCTGCGATTACATAGGTCCAATTTCTAAAAAACTACCTTTTCGTATCTAGAAGACTTCGAAACATGCACTTCCGATAAAAATGTACTTCAAAAATCTGCCACAATTATAGCTGTAAGAAAAAAATAAAAATATTTCATTCATCCTAATAAAATATATTTATTTATTTATAGGCAAGAAGACAAGATTATGCCTGAATCAAGAACGTTGGCTAGGCAACTGTGTAGATCTAGTCAGCGAGCTGAACGTAATGAACGTTTTAATCTTTTCCTAAGAAAACCATACAGACGCCATAAGGAATTAGCTAAAAAGATGGATCCTGACTATATTATTCATAGAGACAGCACATGCGATGTGCGGAAATATTGTGGGCCAATGGCATACTTATTGGAAATGAATGATTTGGAAACGTTAAAAAAATATAATCTTCACAAAAGGCATTGTAAAGTTGGTGGAGTGAAATTTAGATATGAAAATCCAAATATTGGCCAAGAGCATTCAATTAATTTGCTCCCTATAGTTAATGAAAAAATGCGATATCAAAATTTACGAGGCCATAGCACTTCGAATTTTCGTACTCCGCGCACAACAGATGGTAGTATAAGTCGCCCGCTGACTCCAAGGACAAGTAAAAATGATTAAAAAAAAAAATTAGTACTTTTTTTTTTTATTATTATCTTGAGTATTTAAATTATCATTTAAGGTTGAAGAAAGATATCACCATACTGAAGTCTTTCAGCCCCATCTGCTTTGCATCCAGCAGTGGAGAGGACTGCAGAAACTTAAGTAAGTACAAAGGTCTAGGAGAGGTTTCCTTTGCACCCATGTCAGTCACGTCAATGGACATCGCGTATATGAGCTGACAGATGTGATCTAGAAGATTCTTGACGACAAAGAAACAGCCCTTTGGCTTTTGTTGTGCTATATTTGACAATACCTCTCATGAGGCTGTCTGCATCCCTTAAAAAAAAAAAAAAACAGGAATGGCAAAATGCCGTAACAGATGATTTGGCATTTTTTGTAGACATAGAAGGATAATACATCTCACGAGAATATCAGGAAGGCCCTTTTTAGAAAGGCAATGAATGGCTCATCGCCAGGCAGATGATGCATTGCCATCCACAGTAAAATAACAGGAAATGATGGTGATGTTGAATTGAAATGTAATTCACTTCGCATTTTGAACCACGAGTTATATTTTCCTGAGTAAGAAGATAGTGTACAAAGTAGAAATTGTAAGATAGACGACGAGCGGCACGGTAGCGTTGGTGGACGGTGATTTCTTGAAGTTGTTATCCTTATTTGTACCAATGATAGTTCCCGAGACTTCTTGATGTTCCCAATACTTCTTGAAGACTTTTGTTACTGTTCACTTGTTAAAGACCTCTGGAAGCTTTTAATTCCATGGTTTGACCAAAGCATGGTCTGCTTATTAATTTAGCATTCCAATGGAGTGCTTCGTAGTGGTGGGGTGTCAGATTCGTTCAACTGCGCAGTATCTGTGTGCGGTAGATACAGAAAACATGGAATCCTTAGCGCTGTTGTGGAGAATATTGGAGAATCTTGGTGGGATAAAGACACAAAGTTTACTCCAACCAAAGATTGCCCCCTTGATGTGGAGCCTAGTGGTAAATGAAGTATGAAGTTTTCTGGAAACTTACGGTTCTCGATATTTCATGTCAAGGTTTTGCCGATGAGATTGTCATAATTGCAAGAGCCATGTTTGAAGAACTATCTATAGTTAGTACAAAGAGGATTAGAGATTAGAGATCAGTAGTGCATGTCGGTCTCCTCTCCACCGCCTGGCTTCACAACAACGTGATAATAGCCTTCCTGAGCGCAGTCTTTGGTTGTATAGTATCTTGGTGGTCTGCTGTCCCTCCAAGATCTCCACCGTTCTTGTTAATGGAAATAAATAGACAGTGAATTCTCTCCACAAGAATCGCCATGTTTGTTAGCCGTATATAGAAGCAGAACTAGCCCACCGCTGAAAAACAACCCCTTGCCGGAGCTCAAAATGCAATGGAAGGAAAAGCTAAATACCTAGCGGCGACTCTTCATAGTAAACTGCTATGGAAAGGACATTATGGGGTCTGAGATGAGTATAACTGTGATTGTCAGACTTATGAAACCTAAAGTAGGTAGCATAGAGAATAGGGCCGTGTTGGTCAGCATCAAGTAAACCCCTTAAGAAGTTTGCTTATGTATGACGGAGCAATGAGGACTGTTAGTGGAAATAAATAGGACTGATAAGTGAATGTTAATCATTTTATAGGAAGAACACTGTTTTCTTATGAAAGTATTAGGGTTATTTCTTGGCCATCTTCCCACGGGGTACTAAGATCTATAAAGCCTGATCTATTAAATTCGGTGGACAAATAAATAATTACATTCTCTCTGTTTATATGTAAACCATTTCCAGATATATTATTACTTTCGAAGGCTTTCTATATCCAATTCTTTTCTTTTACTAACGTAAGAGGTGTGATGGTGTCAGATTTTCCAAGTCTTGGTGTCATACAACTCGCCAAGTCCCGATATATTAAATTTCATTCCAAACTTTCCCGACAATACAACCCTCTGAACCATAACTTGTCACAGATAACATTTCCTACTAATCCCTCCCGAATTCTGAAGCGCCGATGGCTTCGCGATCACCTGATCACTTGATAAAAAAGGCATCCTTCGAATTCACTCCATCGGTGTCTAACTAACCGACTTTATGATGCTCATTGTTGGAAGAACCTCATTCTATTCTGTCACTTCGTATTATTATTATTTTTATTTCTTTTTCCAGTTTTGTTTTGTTTTTGCTATTATTATTATTTGTTATGTTATCTTTTGTCCTCTCATTTGCTTGTTTTGTGAATTCGCAGTTGCAAATAAAATAATAAAAGTAAAAAAAAAAAATAAGATTTTCCAAATTGAGTGATTTGTCAGAAATAACCGCCTTCTTTCAAAGGTTACTGGCAGCTTCAAGTCTTAGAAACACATCAGCTGGAGGCCTGTTATGTTGCCATCAAAACATAAAGGACACATCGGGCTGTCATAGGCCAATTTTATGTAAACATATCTGAAGAGAATCATGTCTTGTGAGCATTCTAAATATCTCCATGAATTCTCCTTTTTTATTAATGGATTGCCCCAAGGTCTAACGAAAAGGTTACAATTGCTGGCTTACAACCTCTGACTTCTGGTACTGCCTAATTATTTCTTAGTTCATTAATGAACTTTTCTGCTCGCTCAAGGTTGCATCATTACTGTAGCAAGTTTAACTACCATCCTTGTTTTCCTTCAAACAACAGAAGAAGATATCCGCTCAGCTTAATCCATATTCCTAAAAGGAATAACAATCCAATTTTCTCTTGACTTGTGATAGAATTGCTCTTGAGTCTACTTCTATATTTTCAGATTGTGTTATCGAATAGCATGACAATACACCACTGCCATAAACCTATGATCTGATTATTGTCTAGAATATTATGGCCATACTTGATCAAATTACTAAAGACAACTTTTTCAAAAAATATTTGTTTTTCCTACAATAAATTAAATAAATTTATCTTGATTATGAATTAATGTATTTACAAAACGAATCATATCGTTGATTTTTGTAGACAAGATTGTAGGTTATGTGAGGAAAGGTTACATAACAATAAATAAAAACAAGAAGTCGTTTATTTCTAAAATACATTTTATTTTAGGTAGACCAAAATTTCTTGATCCTCGCCAAGTGGTTGAAATTGTTACGTTCTCATGACTGTACAAGAGTTCTAGTGCACTCTTTTCAGGACCAAAACCTTGGCCACCTCTAACTGTTAACTACATAATAAATGTACGGGTTTGAAAAAAAAATATCTGCTGTGAAACACTCACATAACTTTCTCCTACTGCCTTTCTCACAGCTCTAACTGAAAATTTATTCAAAATAGAATTTTTATTACATGATTTCTACTTCATTATTTGACTTCATAATTTTTCCAGTTTTATGTACATATAAACTATTTATGTAATAATTGGCCTGACTGAAAGCTTTCCCAAAACACCCTTAAAGTGGATATTATAAATAAAAAATGTAGATGTAATGATGGTATAACCAAGTATAAAGAAAATCGTTAGAATTTCAAGAAAATTGGAAATGAAAAATTCAGTTAACTAGCGTTTCAGGTTGCCCGCAATTTGCCGATATCCTATTGTCGGATAACCCTGATAAAATTAAATATAAAGTTAAAACCTTCTACAATTTCAATTTTTGTTTATACTGATCACAAACTAAATTTCTAAAAATTGAATGTGAAACACTCAACGACTTTTCTCTCACTGTAGTTACCTACGTACCTACCCCTTGGCGTTACGGCCCTATACCTGCAGTTACATACGTGCCTACCCCTTGTCGCTACGGCCCTACTCACTACAGTTAATATAATTATAAAGTTGGCACATTTTCTTTATACTTGCATTAGAGTGTACATGCACCTATACGAGGCAGGTAATAGTTGAAGTGACTACACACTAGTCCTGAAGACAGCGCGCCAATAATATCCTACAGTTATCATGGTTCCGAATTTCCATTTAACAGCGGTTGTCTTTCGCTGTACTCCTTATTCTTATACCTTCATTGATTAATCATCAAATGCTTTGCAAACATGTTCTCCATCATTATCTGATCATATAACATGAGGTAGAGGCTGCCCTCTCTCTGCATCTTTTGATTGCGCCCATGTCAAAATAATCTAGAGTCAAGCACATTAAGCCTGTTATTTTTTCAGAAATGTAAACTCCTTCTCTTCGCTATCTAATATTATTCTATTTAATAAACTTGTTTATAAATCTTGACAGTTCCTGAAGAAGGTGTCCGAAATGTTGAACGTATAAACATTTCGAAAAGATTTTACTTTGTCCCTTATACTTTTTGATATGTTAATTTTATTATGTAAAATGATCATTGTTAACCATTATAGGATGATTAAGCATATTGTTGCATACACCAACGCTTTCTTCCAAATCTCAACTGGTTAAAAAATGCATTGTTGTTGAGAGAATGCTCTGTACGGTTTGGCAACAGTTGTTTTCAAATAGAAATTGACCTGTGTGAAAGTATAAAGTTGATAGTGCTGTTTTATCTTCAGTTATATGCCACACATCATAAGCCTAGGGCTACCAAGTTTATGAAGCACTCGAGAAGTTCCAGTGTTATTACTAAATCCTAATGCCAGCTATAAACTATTATTAAAAAGTAGTACTAGAGGTTAAATAGTGAGGTTGTGCTTACAGTGAGTTTGTCTGTAAGCTTCGTATATCGTGTTCCCTCTTCAACCAAAAGCGTTAGGTAGGATCTCCCAATCCTTTCCTTATTCTTCGATCTAATGATGTTGATTTGGATCGTGTGAAGTATCAATACAGCTGCTATATAAAAAGATGAGACGCGCTATTAATTTTGGGGTAAATGCTTTAGAAAAAAAGCAGAATATAAAGTCTGAATTTCTTCTGAAAGAACTTTATTTTCAATGAGAAGTTAAGGTTTAAAATCTGACATGATCTCAATACTTGTTGATACAGCAGTAAGAGAAAGTAATGGTGGAGCTTGCCTTTTTGTTAGTAGGTCCTTAGTTCAGCAATACCAATCTCTTGTAGCTTGTCTAATCATTAGTTTCAAAATTGCTCAACATTGTTAGGTAGGAATAAAACCCTTGTATCACCTAAAAACATAAAGAACACTTGTTTCATATAATCCAATAAAGCATAGAGTACAACATTTCTAAACTATTTGGAGTTAAACCACAGCCTGGTTCGCATTTTCCAACTTATTCCTCAAAGTGGTGTTGGAGCGATCTTCCGCGATTTCTTAAATTTTAAAATATATTGTGAATACCCCCAACATGGTATTAATTGGTCACATATACTCGTAAATGAGAAATTTATTAATAAGGAACTGAATTTTCCGCGGAGCTCTAATGGACTGCTGAATGGGGAATTATAAACTGGCTTAGGCAAAACGATTCTCTGTTTCTGTTTTGTTCTCAAAACTCTATCACGTTTTTACAACAAACTCAGCAGGTCATATTTTCAAGTGAATGACTCCAAGTTGGATAGAGACGGACATCCTGATATCAGTGTTCTAGGATGCAGTATGAAAAGTTATAGTGTGAAATAATACCTTTTAATTTCAACAGGCGGTCATGTAATTAATTCGTATGGGAGCACTTAAAGACTGAGGGTCTCTAACTAATGAAAGTGTTTGTAACTCTAATAGCCAGCAAATTCACATACTCTTTAGTCAGAGTACACAATAATGTAGTGGTTGTTACCAGTAAGCACTTACAATCAGTAATCTAAAAATGTCCATCGAACTAATAAGCTCACAGGTATTCGCATTACATTTCAAGAGACTTTCAACAGCAGCGCTATACCATTCCACATTCACTATCCCATTGGTCATATTCTATTATATATCCCTTTTCCCCCTAACCAGTGAAGTGTAAATATAAACTGTGTGTTTAGTGCCGATTGGGCTGTTCTCATTTACACCATTATCAAATATCATGCTGCTCGTACTACAAGTTCAATTTGACATATTTAAACTTATAAGTTATAATGTCTGGAAATGCGTTGCAGAGAATCTTTCTACGAAAGAGAACTACTTTTAAGTTGCGACTAAAGGAAGTATAATCTTAAAAATGAAGGGCACTGCTTTGAGCAGTGTGTAAGGAAATTGGAAAATCACCACTAATCCGGAGTTGTAGGCACCAATGCTTTATAGTCAGAAAGGCATTTATAGTCAGAAAGGTTAATACAACGGAAAGGATACAAGGAAGTTGAAGCTCCAGATATTTTATGGTAAAACTGGAAGTACTTTGAGGTAATGACGGCCAAGATTAAAATGACTTGATGCCACCCCGAGGAAGATTGCAGAAAAATGGAAAGTAAAATGTGAAAGTGGAAAACTTTTAATAGAGAATCTACTGTTCGCAGAGCGTTCTGGGTTTCGGCGCTGAAATAATCCAATAGTGACAAACATCCAACGTATTTGTATAGAATTTTTTTCAACTAATTATATGAAAAATTACCTTAGCAAAACACAGTAAATTGAATGTAATCAATCCTTTATAACCGAACTTAAGTGGTTTGAAGCTGAAGTAATTAAAATTAGCAAATCTTTCCTTGCGGCCGGCTGTTCTTCATACCATGATCCTTTGTGCAACTTTCATGTAGTTTCTCAATCTAGTAAACAACAATAGTATTAGTCCTGAATACTAATAATTTATACTTAAATTAGGGCATATTAAACAAATGTCCTATTTCTATATTAAAAAGTGCAACCGTATAATGAAAGCTACGAACGAGAAAAATTTCACCCAAAATTTGCCAAATTGCTTAATTTCATTCTTGAAAATATTCATTTTATTAATTATTTACTCTTTAATTCAAATATTTACAATGAAATATAATTAGTATATTTTTGAATTGAAAGGTTTGGTTCTGAGGTGAAGTACCTGTCAAATACATTTAAGTCAGCTGATGAATCTCACAAGACAAGGACACTACACATCATGGTTGAAATCGCTACTTAATTGGTTGAAATATTTTGAAATAATGTGTCAACAATTCGGAGTGAATTCATCGATTGTAATTAATACTAGAATTCGTAAAAACTATTAGAGTACCTGCGAATTAATTTCCTCTCCGCATACGCACAGCTAGTACTATTAAGAATTTGTAAAACAAGTCGAGCTATCTTGAATCTCCAGATTTTAAATTCTAAAAATTGCAAATTATAAAATACTAATTTTATTCATAGCCACAATTTTTCTACGACTAATAAGTAACTTGAATTAAATTATAGACATCTCATAAGTGTTGCTGTAATATATTATTGGAGCGCATTAGTGCACACACTTTTATATTGAGCAAATTAGAAACTGCATCGTGTTACTCTAGATTTAAAAATGTAAAAAATTTATGTAGAAAAGGTAATAATTATCTTTTTTCCATCCTGTAGGAACATCCACTTCTAGGATTTTGACCAGCCCCTATGTTCTCAGACATTAAATCTCAATTTTGACAGAATGTACAGAGAACTACAAGGGTTGGTAAAGTGTACTACTATTACTACTACCTGGAATATCCTACCCACTACCCACATAGCTTCCCCTGTGTATCCCTACCCATTTTAGACGACTATCAAGTACACATTTTTATTGTATATATTTCATTATAGAGTTAGTTCAAAAGTGATTGCTTTGAATTTGCCCTTTGATTTTGGAATGCAATCTTAAATAAATGTGGTTAAAATTTTAATCCTAAATCACCTCAAATTTAGTGTAATCTATGAAAATAAGATTACAACGCCCGCTCTAGCGTTACGACGTCCCGGACAAAAAGACAAATTGCCGCCCCTTAAGAATATATATATATATATCTCTTAAGCAAGTCCATGCATGTTCAAACACAAGCTGAAGCAGCGCTCTGCTCGCGTGCTAATGCAATTTCTGTTCAGAGAACTATATGCTTGTTCAAACAAGTTCAAACATCATGCTTTACAAATTCTGCGTTAATTTTTCAATAATAGTGTAAATATTTTTAGTTTTCAGACATAAACAATATAAATACGCTATGCACTCTAAACTTTTAGCGAACGAAAAAATCGATATATGAAATTTTCTATTGAGTATTTTTGTTTTTTAATTAAGGCGCGTCAACAGCTGCGGTCATTTGCGCCCGGAGCCTTCTCAGTGTTACTGCCGGCCTCCGGACAGTGTTCTCTCATTACAGACAACACTGTCCATCACCGGCAGTGAGCTGTAAAGGCGACAATAAATCCTAGAAAGAGAAAATCTAAGGGCAGCACGGGTGGTTTCGAACCCAGGATCTCCGCGTTACCACTGAGCTAATCCCTTCCCTGATTGAGTATTTAACACATCAGTATTTTTCTCGCATTTACAGCCAAACTGGCGCCCCAGACAAATGTCCGGGTTGCCCGCCTCTAGAACGGGCGCTGATTACCCAACAACTCTTCTTAATTAAATATAAAAAATCAAAACTTCAAGTCCCAGTACTTTTTGAAGTCTTATCTATTTCAATTGTTTTTTATAAATAAAAATTCAGTATTTAGTTTTCGTGAATCAAATTTATATATTGCTAAGGTTTTATTTTTTAATTTATACAAAACTTGTATAAAAAAATTAAAATATTTGTTACATATGCGTAATTATTATTTATTTATTTATTTATTTATTTATTTATTTATTACTTGCTTATAAATACAATTTGTAGCAAGGGGTTTGACCTAAACATATATTTACAATAGGACTTTAATCACAAAATAAAATACCTATTCTGTAAACAAATAAACTGAGATCACAAAATGAAGTAAATAAACAAAAGTAGATTAACATGTTTTTTTCCATACATATTCATCTTAATAACAAATTTGCTGGTATTATATATATATATATATAAAAGGATAAATGTACACAAACTGAATTAAAAGAAAAATACTAGAATCATAAAAAAGAATTAGAAAAAAAAAATAAATAAAAATATGAGAGTATAATAGAAATACCTAAATATCAAATTCTTAATTACTCAAAATAAAACTTCTTATTTTTAACGCTTTAGATACCTAAATATCAAATTCTTAATTACTCAAAATAAAACTTCTTATTTTTAACGCTTTAGATACATAAATGTAAACATATTTCACTTGGCGCAGACTATCGAAAGATAACAGATTTTCCATAACTGTTTTAGATGGAGGCACATTAATATATTCTATTAGGAACTTATACCTTAAAACATCGAAAATTGGGCAAGTTATTAAAAAGTGCATAATATTGTCCTTGTCCTCCTTGCATAGGGGGCAAGGCGCCTCTGAATTAAACTTATATAATTTCCCATCAACAAATAGTTGGGGCTTTTTCTGGGAAAATAGTCTAAGTTGGCAGGCAACCCGGGTCACATTTATGTTACATTTAAAATGAATATATTGTTCACTTGAGCCAAAACTGCTGATGTTTCTAAAAATGGAATTAAATTTCGAATTTATCGCAATGTCAACGTCCTTACAGATGAGGTGATTATTGAAACTTGTCATAATATCAGGTACTCTGCTAGAAATGAAATCTATATCTTGTTGGTCAAATATATTTTCGGCACCAATAATAATAAAACTTTTACGCATATTTGTGACCCAGTTGAATGGAATGCACACATTGTCAATATTTGCTAAAAGGGCTTCATAGCAGATACGAGGAATTCTTTCGCGCGGCATAGTCAGGATCTTCAACCACCAAGAGACCGTGCGTTTAAAAACTTTCGATATTATATGTATAATGCCAATTTCAAGTCTCACAAAACAGTCGGGCGTGTTTCTAGATAGCCTCAACAAATTTTTGTAAAATCTTAGAGGTATTCTTTCTGCAATCTCCGCATAGCGGAGCCCCCATAACTCCGATGAATACAGGAGAACGCTAGAGACAAGAGAATTAAACAGATAATTCTTTACGTCCCAAGAATCCGATTTTATCTTCGATAACAAAGAGAGTACAGAAGAAACCGCAATTGAGCTTTTATTTTTAAAATGTTGGGCCGCCTGCAAGAATTTACCCGATGTCGAGAAAGGAACACCCAAGTAGGAAAACGAATTAACAATTTCGATTCTTTCATTGTTACAAAAAAATTTTGGAATATTTGTAGGTAATTTACCTTTATAGAAAGGCATAACAACAGTTTTGGAGGTATTAATTTGGAGATAATTAGTGTCACAGTAAGACTGTAGTAAATTGAGCTTAAACTGAACATCCTTTGGGGAGTAAGCAGCTATGGCCAAATCATCCGCATATGATAGCATTAGTAGTTCATTAGATTTGTCAATGCTAATTCCTTTGGCGCCCCTAATCTTAAAATATTCGACAATATTTGAAGTGTACAAATTAAATTCTCCCCCTGCAACACTCCCTGTGTGATGTTAATGGAATTTAAATAGTCATGAGTGCCTGTTAAGGTTAGTGATGCATATTCATACAGTGCTTTAATAACTCGTATCATTTTAGCACTAATACCTAATTTATATAATTTATTAAATAGTAAATTATGAGGCACCGAGTCAAATGCGCGTTTGAAGTCCACAAAAATTATATAAACACGTCTTTTACTAAATCTGAAATTAAGATTTATCGCGCTAGAAAGACTAAAAATCGCATCCATACAACCTGAATGCCGCACTGCTCCTCGGGAATTAAAGAAAACTGTTCAGACCATCTGAGTATGCGTTCATATAATATTTCCGTAAATAGCTTTAAGATATTATTAATAAGGGCAATGCCTCTGTAATTAAGGGGGTCTTTGGGGTCCCCTTTTTTGTAAAACATTTTTAGCTTGACCGCACACCAGGACTGAGGGATTTTTTCTTCATTCCAAATTACTTTAAATAATTGTAACAGATAATGTTCCCAGGAGGGAGGTAATAGTTTAAAAGCCTCATTGGGTATGAGGTCAAGACCGGGGGCCTTACCATTACTGCTTTTATAGATACTTCGCTGCAATTCAAGTAGATCTATATCTTGATCCCAAGCAGGTTGATACGTACCAAAGAAAGTAAAGTTGTAATCAACATTCTCAGGAAATATATTATTATAAAACGACCGCCATTCAGACGTAGAAATGTTACAGTCGGGGCTCTTACGCCCGCGATACCTGCTTAAGGCCCTCTAGAACTCTGCAGGGTTATTTATACCGGAAAATATTTTTTTCAAATTATTCTGAAATAATAATTTCGTATTTCGAATAAGACTTAAATGGTTCTTTTTAGCAGACAAATAAACTAATAAATCTTTTTCGGAATTGCTTTTCTTATATATCTTATAAAGCCGGTTTAGTTTTCTCTTTGATTTTCTACAGGCAGGGGAATACCAAAGCTTATTGTTATTACTAATATTCAAGTTTCCAAAATTTATTTTAAAAATTTTCCTGACTATTCCCGCCTTAACGAGCGCGTTGTAAAGGGTACTGATCAAATTAGACGATAGAATATCGGCACTGTCGTGATTCACACAAATATTATTTGAGGTAGCAATAGTCTCAATGTAAGCATTCCATTTTTCAGAATTCACTCTATCTATATAATAATAAGAGGTAGTAAAAGGTTCGGAACGAACTTGGGAGTTGACATTGTTATCAAAGAATAAAGTAAACAAACACAAATTGTGATCCGAGCTACCAGCCACATTTACAATTTTAAAGTCCTTACTATTTAGTAATGCGTTATAATTAATCCATAATAAATCAATACAACTGCAGCCCCTCTCGCTTAGAAAAGTAAATTGGCCGGGCAAATCGGACGGACTTCTGCCGTTACACACAATAAATCCACTGTCTTCCATCAATTCAACTAAATACTTACCCCTTCGATCTGATATCTCGTCTAGAGAAACCCTACATGGGCTAAAATAAGAACCAGTAAAAATATCGCCATCTAAATTATTATAAAGGCCAGGTCTGGCGTTAAAATCGCCTCCTATGATTATATTTGATAATTCAAATTCGGCAATCAAGTCACTTAAGTGCACATTAAAGGTATTAATAATAAATTCATCCCCCAGACTAGGGCGCCAGTAATTAGAGCAAATAACATACGATTCACTATTATAATTTAAAAGGACAGAAAGCCAGTACTGACTTTTGTTTATAACTCTAAGATTATCAAATAGGCCATCACGAACTAATACGATTATTCCCCCACTGCCTCTACCTTTTTTATAGTGTTTACTAGCCGGGCAATTGAATATAGAATAATTACGAAGAAACAGCGGTAATTTAACCTCTTCATTGCAACACCAAGTTTCTAACAAACATACAACATCGAATGACAAAAATAGTTTGATTTCGTTAGGACCAAAATTATATAAAGTATTCAAACCTTTGACATTCCAGAAAACAATTTTTAAATCAATTACCTGAAATAAGTCATTATCTAATACTATTTCTTTCGCTGTCGATTTAAAAAAGAATCCGCTGATTTTCTACCTGATGTTTTCTGTTTTGGTGATCGCTTTTTGTGACTCCTAGATTTATTTACTGCCTGTTGCTCAATGGTTTCCGTTGTAACAGGTTTATTTTGAGAAGTAGCACCGGTTTCAACTTCATTTGCCTCAAGCTTGCAAGACAGTTTCAACAAATCGTCTTTACTCCTCATGTGCATGATAGACGAATTCTCATTCACACGAACCTTTAAATAGTTGTTATTGAACCAAACATACTTAATTATCTTACGTTGTTGTAGACGCTTAGCTTCTTGAAATAATAAAGAATTATGTGGAGACATAGTTTCATTCACAAAGATCTGTAATTTGGCTGGATCATTAAATAATTTTGTATTTAACTTACTTTTCTGTAATTTTTTCTTTCTCAAAAACTCTTGCTTATCAATATCCTTGATAAATTTAATTAAAATTGGTGGAGGAAATTTAAAGTTGTTCGACTTAGGCTTGACTCTAAAGTAGTTAGAACATTTCTCGCATATCTTGTCAAATTCAATTGCTGCCCCGACTTTTTCCAGAATGAATTGCAAATTCTCTTCTTCAGAGTAAGGGACATTTAAAATCTTTATAAAATTGTATTGAGTAGTTTGAATAATTTCTTGCATTTCATAACTACATGAATCAATTAGACTTTTTAATTTACTATTTTCTTTTTTTAGTTCTTTATTTTCTACAATACATATCTTGACTGATCTTTCTAACTCCTGAACTAAATTAGTAATTTCATTTCTGAAAGATTTAATTTCATTTTTATAAGCATTAAGCTCCTTTTTAGTGGAGGTAATTTCCTCTGTGATTATATCGAGCTTATCAGATAAAAGACTTAGTAACTTACACTCACCAGTGGCACTATCATCGACAGTGAGACCGCCCACTTCATGACGTAATGCAGTAGCACTAGCCCCACCACTCATATCAGTACGTACGTGCCAATTTATGCCAAGAAATACACTAAAAGTTATTATGTTCTTTTTCCAAACTATGCAATTAAAAAATTGAAATAGAACCAACAAAATCACACATTTGTTCACAGAAAAAAACTGAAGAAGAATATATAATTTTCTTCTAAAAAAACAGCCTTAAACCACTCAAAAAAATAGAAAAATATCAGAGTAATAAAAATACGTCTGTTCTCTACGAGAGCACAGGCCAAACTCACATATGCGTAATTAAAATGGATAAACTTTTTTCTGACATTATACCCATGTCCCAATACTGTCTGTTTAGTACGTTAGGAGACTTCCATTCACTTTTATCAGAATATGGAAATTGGCTGAATTGGGAAATAGAAAAATTTCTAAAATACATCATTTTCGGAGTCTTTAAATCTAAGGCAATCTGTCAATAAGTTAGGAGACGATAACCACGTATGTAATATAGCAGCTTATTACGTAGGTGCAATAGCTGAATACTTGTAGTAAAATATTGATATGTTGGCGAAAAATACTCATCGTTTGCTTTGATTACTTCCATTGAAGGTTTCAACACTTTTGGCGAACAGTTTGGTTGGCAGCTGAATATCTTAAACAGCAATGCGCAAAAAGTAGAAAATAGAGTGGCAACTGAAAACGTAATTAGCGTGGAAGCAATGAGTGCTGCTACGTACGGCCAGGATTTCTGGCAATTCCAGGGCAGCCACATCTGCATATAAACTATGAAATAATGATATACAAGATTATTCAAGAAGATACTTGCAACCTCGTTAAACAAGGTTCCATAATTCCTAACAGGTTACTGATTATTTTTTTTATTAAATTTCAATAACTTTTGTCTTTGGCGGGACAAATCTCGCCTGACAATAATTTCGCTACAATGACTCTGCAATCATTTTTATATTTTAAACTTTACTCTCTGGAATATTGGGCCATTTCCCATATTTATTGACATTCGTTACAGCTCTTCTGTAACATAGGTAGTCTTTAGATGTTATGTCTTAAAAAAAAAAATCTCGTATAATCTTATGAGTTTGTTAGTGATCATTTATACTTTGAAATTACCAGAGTATTAATTTTAGCACTTCAGAGTAGTGCTCAGGCCGTTCTGAAACTGGAAGGAATGGGAACTCTCTGTGTAACATTAAGAACTCCAGCCAAATTTGTAGCTGGTTTTTTATGCCTAAGAGTTACTGGGCTAGCAGCTTCTGTAGGGATACTGGTAGCGTCTCAATGCTGCCTCTATAAATGTCATTAACATAGGTAGTTAAGCGTCCAAATATTTGGATTTTAATGTATTACATTTTCCATCGTAAGGATTATGTTTTTGTAAAATGTTCATTATTTCACCAAATGTTCACCAAACCAATATCACGTTCGTACATATAAATCTGGCCACAATAACATTTATTAGTCGTCACGGAGCCGTAAAGAGATGTTGGCACATTTTTTTTTATGTGTGTGTGACACATATTCTATACGGTCAATCGTGCTGGAGGAATATCTTTAATTAAACTAAATTTGAAACACAGAATTATATCCTAGATTGTTATTAAAGGATTGGATTGATAAAAATACACAAAGCATAATACTTAAAATTTTAACACCTTTATCAAGGGTTATACTCGTTCAAACCAACCTTGCCTGTTTATGTCGCACTTTAATAAATAATTTGTGTTAAAATAATTATTTGGCATGAACATTCTTGCATAGCGTGCAAGCTATGCCCAACTAAGAATAAAATATTACCTGACTTTGTCAGAGTATTGACAGATGAGTTTTTCCTTGACTTATGATGAGTGACCCAGTTAGGAGAGAAATGTAAGTTGCTAGTTCGAAGGAAATACTGGACTAATTATTAAATTTAGATACAACAGGAAATTGTGAAATAGATGCTTGATGGTATTCGATAAAAGGTAGCTGTTCTGAGGTATGTAAACTTTGATATAGGTTGGCAATATATAAGATTCTTTCCTAATATACTTTCCAAATATGGCTTTTGTAAGTAAATAACTCTTTTTATCTTCATATCTCCACTTTCCGTCCCTCTTGTTGGGACAAATAATTACAAAAAAAGCAAATATATTTCTGTGCTAAATTCTTTAAATAATACCTACTAGTAATACCAGATTAATAGTAGCAATCTAGATTTGATTGCTATAGAGTTAACTGAAATAGACTTGTCCAATATTTATTGATTTGTGCTGATCATGTATTCTTATACAGGGTGTTCCAAGGGTAAACGGCATAACTTTAGGCCACGATTCCTTGGGTCAGACTAAAAAAAACAGTAAATTTATCGAAATATAAATATAAAGGAGAGAATTCTAAATCTAACAACACGAAAAGGTAGATTTATATTTGGAGGTTCAACATTTAACGTCTTCATCGTTTAAGAATTACCACCTAAACATGAGTTTAATGTTTTTATTTTACCAATACTTCGATTTTCTACTAATAATTTAAAAAAATTAATTTCATAAGTAATTGAAATGGTTCATACATTTTTTAAAAATTAAATATACGATACGTTATTTATATTGTTTTAACAAATGCTTGTTCATGTCATTTTCAACTAATCATGTGTCGGTTCCTGGAGTTATGCAGTTTAACCCTTGTTCACTTGTATAAACATAAATCTAATGAACATATCCCGCTAATTATTAATTAGTATTTATTAATTGCATTTGAAAGTATTTCTTTCGTCTATACAATTAATCTAGAAAGTTGAATCACTATTTTACTAAGTTGGAGAAGTAAAACCTTTTTGATTTTATTTCAATTTACCCTGAATTTACTGTGAGGTATTTTCACAAGGTATTTCATTTATCCTCATCTTATTACACTTTATGTTCATCTTATTGATTGCCCCTGGCAGCTTTCAATCACAGATAGAAATAAATGTAGAATATGTGGGTCGGTCCGCAATGCTGGATAACATCTGGTCTTTTATCCGTCGTAGCATGCCTATTTATTTTGTTCCTGACCGGTTTCGGATTTTCATCCGTCAGAGTAAATCTATCCATTTCGTGCAGATAGTTCACTTCAACCTCTCGCACATACAAACCACAAGTATTGAGTGAAACGAAAACATTGCGTTTGAAGTGAACTCAGTGGTACATAGGAATAAGAATTTAATGGTACATACGTCATCATAAGAGAACTACTTTTTATTAAGCGTCCATTTTACAACTGACCGTTCCTCGTACATAACACTATTAGACATAATCGTTGTAATTGCACTGTTTATCAAGATATCCTGATAATGGGCGAACGCCGGAAACCGGTCATGTGCATAAAATGAAGCAAACTATTATGTGAGAAATCTCTGAGGAGCGCCATTTAAGTTCTAGTGAACAGAGATGAGTGTTACACCAAAATACAAAACGAAAAAATCGAAGGTTTAATTTCTTCCAAACTTATTGAATTCTGGTAAAACTCAACTTAATTTCGAAAATCAGACACAAATAGAGTTACTGCTGTAAGCTGACCTGGTTCGTCTTCTTCTGGTTGGTGTATTTTGTTGTAACTGTTGCAATCCCTAGATCGTAGTCTTGTCTAATCATTCGTTTGTAAATTAATCAACATTGTTATGTAGGAATAAAATGCTTGCATCACCTAAACATACAACAAACATGCATATAAATTGTCATTATATTTAATATAATTTACAAAACCATAAATTAAATAATTTATGAATACAAACAGACTGTCATTGCATATGCAATCAGCTTTGCGTGTATTTTTTTTTAAGTTCATTGCTCGTAATGGTGTTGGAACGATCACTCAATTTCCGACAATTTCTTTGGCTTTAAAAGAAGATTTTGAGGTGCCCTGGAACGTCATTTATGAGCTTAGTTAACTGACTTATGAGGTGAAAATTGCTTGGACTTTTAAAGTCACCTTGATTAATGTTTCGAGATAAATTGCTATCCGATTTTTCAGACTGCAGTGCCTTAAGGGCTATAGGATCTTATAGGTGGACGCTTAGGAGAATGCAGAAATGTCGACAGTAGAGAAGTCAGGCATTGAAAATTGGATAATTTTGCTCCTACCCCTTTGCCATTGCCACTTCAGCTATTCGCTTCTTGCACCCCAAAAAGTGTAGTGCAGCACGAGTCCGTAGTCAAAATTTGTAAGAGTGTTTCTTATATCCTGCAGAACAGAGCACATGACTAAATGTTCGGCATACATATTTATTTATGACAACTTGCAGACTGGATCTTGGGCAATGTGTATTCTGCATAAACACTGTTCCAAGTCTTCGTGTTCAGTATGGACTCTAACGCAAGTTACAAATATGGTTCTGGAGAACGATGGTGGCACGGTATCATAGGGTGCACCACTTCTTTCTTTGTACCTGCTTCTGTGAGCAACCATCACTATCCGCAAATACAGCTTTCACGATCTATTTTGAGCAATATGACTAGGAGGATTCGCTTTGATTCATATTTGCCTCTAATTTAACCAGTTTATTAGCTTAATGGTTTCCTTACGCGCCAAAATGCTAAGTTATCATTTTACAACACCAGGTTCTTCTCTGAGTAAATCATTTTGCTAATTAGTCTATCAAAGTTCATCGGTAGAATCCGTAATTAAATTGCTTGAATATACTTTTATGACCCCTTAGGATTCAATCAGGAAGACAAGGCTGGCATGTTGTTAGTCTCCCAATTCTCAAAGACTAAGTATAAAGCCACGAATCCACAAAAACTGTAACTGCTCCTCCCACGGGAGCATACGCCTGGAAGTCTGTAATGGAAAGTGAAAAAAGTAGCCCAATTGAAAGTACAGAGTTCTTAAAGTAGAATTCAAAATCTTTGAACAAGAAGATACTAACTCGAAGATGAGTGAAAATATAATATATTATATTATAATATAGGGACTCTCCTAGCAATGACTCCCAAGTAGCCCAAGTGTGACATACATTCAGCTACCTGCATAGTGTTTAATTCAAGCAATTATACGTATGAATACTTACTGAAGCGAGGCACACTAAATTGAAAGTAATTAATCCTCTATAATTAAACTGAAGTGGTCTGGCGGTGACAGTCATTAAAATCAGTAAATCTTTCCTTGCGGTCGGCTGTTCTTCATACCATGAGCCTCTATACGAACTTTGATGTAATTTCTCTATCTGGTAAACAACATTTTTTTTTAATTTACTTTGCTCAATATTAACATGTGGGCTGCAGTGTGAATGATTTTGGATATATCCATTACATACATAGTTTCATTGAGCCGTATGTAACTGTAGATATTAGCATATATTATTTTAGAGAAGCATGCATAGCAAATATTTAACTGTTAAATTGGATTAATAGTAACATTGTGAGTGTAAAATTGACATTCTAAACAAAACAATAGTATTCCATCATAAGCTTTGCACCCTCGAGAAACCATGCTTTGTTTCTTATGACATATTGACGTCCAAGTTTAACTTTATTTTTTGTGATAAATTGTGCTTCTTCCTTTTACTCCAGTTTATAATATTTGGGTTTGTCACGAAACTATAATGTTTTAGGAGGAAACAAAGTGTCTCATAAGTGAATAGGATTAAACCTATTGCAACTTGCTCATTTTATTGAGAGAAAACCAAGGTCTCATAAGACTGTTTCCAGCTATTACTATTCTACTTTATATTGTAGAAAATGTTCAGATAATAATTTTTTTTTTTGACTACTTAAAATATAGCTATTACAAGTCAGAATGAACTAAATTTAAATAAAGATTTTAGTTTTGAAATATTATAACTTGTGATGTAATTGTACGAGCTAATCTATCAACCAATCAAGATGGATATTAAGCGATAAGATATAATTTCATGTCCGACGAAACTAGAACATCTGATTGGCTTTTGAATTTAGAATGAATTTAACTTTGTAATTAATATTAAATTATTCATAAAATACTGATATACCACCTGTGAATTAATTTCTTCTCCACATCGGCACAGCATTACTGGTATCGTTAGAGTAAAAATGAATTTATACAATGAGTCCAGCCACCTTGAATCTCCAGATTTTAAATTCTAAAATTTGTAAAACTATAACATACTTTGCTGAAATTATAATACTTTGTCTCTTTGCCAAAATTATAATCAAGTTATATAATTCCACTAGATTGAGAAAGGGACTTCACCTCTCTCTCTAGTGAAAAAGATAGTTATTTTATTATTGCTCAAGCACCTCTAGAATTCTGAAAAACACCTCAAAAACTGAAAAATATTAAAAAAAAGAAGAAATAAATGAGTAGAAGAGAGAAATACATAAGTATTGGCTACCCTATTCTTTCAAGTTCTATTTTCGGTTAATGGATTTTTTCAAACTAGGTATTTCTTGACACATTTAGTTGTTCTCTAGACTAACAACTCATCTCCTTACTACGTTACAAATAACAATAATGACTGCAACCTATGATACAAAAGTAACCCGCACATCCATCTGTACACTTGAGTTTCATATAAAACTTAACGTTCATAGAAATTTCTCCTCGGTAATTAAAATACTCTATTTGAAGAAATAAAACAAAAACCAAGATCCACAAAACTGGTTACACCCACTATGGACTAACTTGTTACTGACTGACAGGCATCGCTGAATGAGTTTATGAACCAGCACAAGGCACTCATATATTTCATCTCACCAATATTTATACGAAATCATCGAGCTCATTAGGATGGGTTACGTGCAGACTTTAAACACACCACTGGATTATACTGAGAGATATAAAAAATGTTTCTAGTTGTGAGATGCACAGAAAGAAGTGGGTATAAACACAATGCCATTGCGATCTCAAATCAATATTGTGACTTCACTGGACGTTAATGTATGTAGAATGAATACAGGCTAATTATAAAGGTACAAGATATAAACATGATGAGTGAATACGCCCAGTACTGATTTAGAGGTTGTGTGTATTCCAAAAAGCCCTAATAAATTGCACTGATAAGCGGACAGTTCAAGGCTTAAGTGCATTGTATTTCGTTGGTCAATTTCAGTGCGTGTGGTGTTGTTCCCTGGAGAAGATTTTAGTCCAGCTTCCACTACTTGGAAAAAATGTATTTAATAATGAAGAAAAGTATTTAGTTTTCATGTTTGATTTATTCTAAACAAATAAAATGATTTTAGAAAAAAAGTAGTATTTATCAAACGAGAAGGAATACTTCATTTACCTCGTCACTCCGCGTATCTCGCTACTGTCATTTAGAATTTCATAAAGTCCTCTACTCTTACTTTCAAATAAATGACTGTTTCCAGCTATTACCAAATTAATTCAAAAATGGTTTGGGAACGCTTAGCCAAACTCAACAGAAAGAACAGAATTATTGCTTCTCGGGAACCAACACAAAATATTGAGAAATTACACTATAAATTACTAATGTTTCCATTACCTTGGACAGTATAATTCCTAATAGTTGCACAGATAAGCGGACTGTGCAGGGCCTAAATGCATTGTGTTTCGCTGGAAGTGTCAAGCTAAGTGTCGGTTGTGTTACCTCACACCTGCAAGGATGACAAGAACCCTGAAGAAGATTTAGTACAACTTCCTCTAACAGAGAAATTTGTATTTAATAATGAAGAAAAGTATTCAGTTTTCATGTTTTATCTATGCTAAACGAATAAAATGATTTTAGAAAAAAAACAGTATTTATCAAACGAGAAGGAATACTTCATTTACCTCGTCACTCCGCGAACCTCGCTACAGTCATTCAGAAAGCCACAAAGTTCTCACTCTTACTTTCAAATAAATGACTGTTTCCAGCTATTACCAAATTAATTCAAAAATGGTTTGGGAATGCTTGGCCAAACTCAACAGAAATCATACAGTTACCATTTCTCGGGACCTAACACATGTTGGTATGCAATAAGAAAAGACTGCTAACCATAAACAAGAAAATTACTAACATTTCTATTACCTTGATCAGCATGTAACAGAATCCGCAAGGTTGAATTGATGATATCAGTGTTTCTAGATAATATTGGCCGGAAAACAACTCGTTAAACTGTTTTAGTAATCTGAAAAATTTGTTCTATATTGTAATATTTACATTTTAGTCAATTATAGAAAACTATGAGCACAACTAGACACAAAAATCTGATTTTCTCAAAAGTTAAATATTTACTATCATCCTTGTACATATTATCCGATAACTGGAGGAACCACACATGTAGTCGGATATGTAACCGGAAATCCTAATATTTATGATGATGACCCAAAAAAATTATTTTTCTTAGGTAAAAATTTCCACTAAAATTAACAGGGTATCTAAGTAATAAAATCTGCTGTGAATCATTAAGTCCTTCTCTTACAGTAGTTAATACAATTATGGAATTGACAAACCGCAAAATTGTCTTTCCGGCGATAACAAGTCCTAATTAGTTAGACGGTCACATCAGATACAGTAATAGCAGTAATAAAAACTAAAAACCGGTTAAAACTTAAATAAGATTATTTGGCTTATTTAAGTACATATATTATCAATTTTGTAATTGACCAATTCTCTTCCAACGTAGTATTGGTATAAATAATTTAATTATGCCGAATTGATATTGGTAGTAGAATCATGCAATAATATAATTTTAGAGAAATGCATCCGAAATTCACAGCCCCCCCCCCATTTAATCCATAACATCCATTTTCCCGGCATCTGCCACGATCACAATATTTCTGTTTTACACAGGTAATCAGAATATGTATGAAAATAATGCTGTATCTCCAGACACAGATCAATTTCTCAAAATAACATTTTCAGAATCCTTAAAACAGCTACAGTAACACCTACTTACTGTAAAATGTTAATATGTTGGCGAAAAATGCTTTTATCGTATGCTCTGTTAACTTCCATTTTAGCTTGCAATATTTTTAGTAATGCTGACATTTGAAAAGTTATTGTAAACAGTAATGAGTAAAAGGTAAAAAACAAAATTGCAGCTGAAAGTACAGTAAGTGTAGAAGTGATAAGTGCTGCAATGTAAGGCCATGATTTCTGATAGTTCCACGGTATCCACATCTGTAAACAGTTTCAAGAAAATATCATAATAGTTTTGTATATGATTCAGCACATAAATGAGTATTTTTATTTAAATCTGAAATTTTTTTATGTTTCTATGCTGCGATTATATTTTTAAAGTTGATTAAATTCAGAATTTCCTTCTTCTTTGGCGATCGCTTCTAGGCCATAGCCACCATATTGCTTCATAATACTTTAGCAACATTATGATAATATCCAACATAGACACTGGTTGCATCAAACTTCATGATTGTTATCGAAAATTTACTTTTATTATTAAGGTAGTCTTGAATGATTAAAATTTAGATTTTACCGTCCGTTTCGGTACGGATATCTGCCTCCTTCAGTGGCTTATTGGCAATTACAATTAATGATTAATTGTAAGTATATGCTTGAATTTTGAAATTGCTTAAATTGAAATTATGTAATCTATTGCATAGCACTTTACACTGAATATAGCTATATAATTTCAATCTAAGTAATTTTGATCTTAAAAGCATATGAGTTCAATCAACCATTAATTGTAATTGTCAATAAACAAGCCACTGAAGAAGGCACAGATCCGTCCAAAGCGTGTGGCAAAACCTAATTTCTAATCATTCAAGACCTATAACACAATAATAAAAGTAAATTATAAACAATAAAAGATCAACTATAAACTTTCACCCTTGAAAACTGAATATCTATTGTAATTATAATAATCATATTTGCTCTGTGCAAGTCCATTATTACACTGTTTAACACAAACATCCTGATGATGGGCGATCGCCCGAAAGCGGTCATGACCACAAAAAGAAGTAGGCTATCACGGAAAATGTCTCTGATGCTTTCTAGCTCTGCGGAACTAACCACCACAGCAAGTAATTATAATAAGTTTGAGAAGGAGAGAAGTTGGGTTAGATAGATAAATGAACTAGAAGCAAAGCGGAACACTGTATAATAGAAAAGTAGCACAAGCTGCCAAGGCTTTATACTAAAATATATAAAATGGTAGTGAGAGATTTAGGGTAAAAAAGAGAAAGGTTGTGACGTGCAAGACTCTCGGTAGACCCCCGTAAATTCTGCAATGGATCCCTCTCTTCGGATCCCATTATATAATCAAGCTTTGATAAAGACAGAAAACTCTAGTAAGCATTGGGATAAATAGATGTTGTTTCTTGGACGAACCTTACAAAAACATATTTATTATTTTTCCTCAATGGTTAACAAAATTAATTTTCTATACCTATGTACTAGGTCGTCATTAACTGTACTTATCTAATGTTAGCAAATTTGGTGATTTGAGAATTCCTACGCAACTTTGCTATTGCCAACAACAGACTGGGAGTTAAATCTCGCATGACGATTTCAAATAATATTCATTTCCCACCAATGATATCATGAATGATCATGACAAATAATTCCCCTGAATACTGACTCACTCGTCGGCAAGAAATTTCTTAAAGTGCCACTGAGTCTCTTGAATTATTAAATTTTAAAAAATTCTAAAATGTTTAAGAATTATAATTGCCTCTAAATATGTATTTCGAGAGAAAGAAATAAAGAAGAGAAATGAAATTTCAGTAATTTGACTCCAATACTTCCTCTTACTAGATACCTAATACTATAAGAGAAAGTAAAATGATAATACGGTATTATCTTTCTAGACTGCATGTATTATCATCAAGATAAAACTATTTAAATTTCTCGTTCTATCAGCGTTCCCATAATTCTAGAAATGGGAGGAGTGTTCCATTGTAGTCCATTTTTTTAAAGAAGGAATGAATTAGCCACTTCATCAGGAATTCAGATGGCGTCCCAAACAGCAAACCTACCAATGCGACCAACTGATGTTCAAACAATTTGGATTTGCCAAACCATTGGAAAAATGAGGAAACCTAAACACTCAATTTTATAAAATTTCCATGATTTCCATGATATTTAAAAGTGGCTGATAAAAAAAATCAAGAAAGCAGTATAACATGCAAATATCTAAATATATCTTATAAAAAACTTGCTAAATAGGTTTTGACTTAAGGGAAAGTTACGATTACATTTAAAACTAATTAATAATCTATTCCATACTGGCAAAGCTAAAGAAGGTTTTTCTGCCGCAGATAGGTAATCATTGATAACGTTGAACAACATTGATCCAAACGGGTATAAATAAACATATAAGTTTAAGTAGTAAATTAAAGTCTTAGTAAAGTTATCAGCTTTAATGATTTGGCTCCCATAAACTGGATCTTCGAGCTCTTGTTGATGAAGTTGTTCTAACCTGTACAAAACACAGTTATTCCAATGTTAATAAAACAAATGACTACAAAACGAATGAAAAACCAATATTGGTAATATTGTCCTAAAAAATTAAATAAACTTACTGATCAAACAAGCTACGTATCTTCGATTGATTTAAAAGGATATTGACAAATTTTGTAAGCAGATGTATATCGGATATACATATTATACTTGGTTGTAAAATGTCGTTGAAATCGTCCACATCCAAGTATACTTTTACACCTAGAAACAAAAGTTTTCAAGTATAAAGCAATTGCAACCCTTAAGCCAAAGATTTTTGTTGGTTCATTTCGAGAGTTCTTGTCTGATGTGCGCAGATACCAATTATGAAGTGCGCACTAATTGCAAGAGCATTCGCTACCACTGGATTTAAACATTGGGATTAACCGGGATTATGCTACTACAAAATTGATGGCAAAATAACAATATGAGTTTCTTCAATTATAGTAATTACGTCAATTGAAAAAAAAGTTCAACAATAAGTTGATGCTGAAGAAGGTTCAGCAAGAGGCTACCCCTGTTGCCAGACTAAGAAAAAGCAATCAAAGGTTTGGACTTGGAAGCAATCAAATGTTTTCTAACTTCTTTTAATCTCTTCGTCATTGGTCTTAAGCAATTCTAAATAGGATTTTTTCTGAACTTTACAGTTACACAAGGACATAACACTTACCAGATAAAACACCAAGCAAAGTACACATGAAACCATGATAAGCAGCAAAGATCTGGGTCCATGGTCGACCTTCTTGGTTCATCAGTCCACATCTTAATAGCAAATTATAGATCAGCTGTATTGATGAAAGTGTTTTAAAATCCTGGAAAATCCACACAAAAAACTATATGAGAGGCCTGTTAAAAAAAAATTGAAAAGAAAAAACGCAGTCCACCATGAGTAATCTCAAATACCTCCACTCTATGGCCACTGCCATTTGAATTGTTTTATTATTATTATTACTATTGCATTTTTTTTTTAATAGGCCCATCAACTACGGAAGTATTTATTTTTTTTAATTTTAAGGTGCGTCAACATCTATGGTCATTGGCGCCCGGAGCCTTCTCAGTGCACTGCCGGCCTCAGGAGTGTTCTCTCGTTACAGACAACACTGTCCAGCACCGAACAGTGAGCTGTAGAGGCTCCTAGGAAGAAAAAAATCTAAGGGTAGCACAGCTGGACTAGAACCCGGGTCCTCCCCGTGGGAGTCCAGTTCGCTAACCATTTTTCCTTCCCTTTTTGTTATTATTATTGTTAATACTGAGTCTTCCCCCTCTAGAACCAAATCTTTTGATTTCCCAGCTGAGAGAGCAGACGTACACATTCACCGCAACACACAGGAACAAACGAGGACATAGATTTAACTCATCCATCTTCACATGTAATATCTTCATGTGACTCAAGTTCACAAACCTATAAAATTCCTATAAAACTTCAAAAACCTATACATTTTGCAGAATCCGCGACCAGCAACTCTTGCTTGCAATCTGAATTGAAAAAATTCCATTCTTTTTACCTCGCAACGAATGGAATAATCTAATTAAATTTGTAGCAATTAAATGCGCGGTAAATAATAGAGACATTGTCGTTTACATAAATAAAACTGAGAAAATTATTTAAAGGTGAGACATAAAATGAACAAATCATGGGAAAACCGCGGTTATTACCACAGGGTGCCCAAAAAAGGATATGGTCTATGAATCCAATCCCGTCAGTTTAGAAAGCAGGGAATTTTGGAATTTAAAAGATGCTGTCAAAGAAACCGTATGGCTCCCCCGTTTACTTCCCAAGCAGAGAGGTATATGCGTGTGAGTTTTTTTTTTTTTTAAATATCAAAACTAAAGACTCCAGGATGCTCAAACTGGAATTACGTTTGAATACTATCCAACGCTTCCATTAGCCGTAAGCAGTATCTTTTTACAAGCCGTTATTTTTAAGTATAATCCTAGAAAAGAAATAATTCATTAGTAATAAATCAGAACGACTGTACAGATCAAAAAATCGGACGAGGTTATTGTGAACCACTTGCTACTAATTTTGGCAGTTGAAATGAGTTTTGAATTTTAGATAAGGCAACAGTCTAATTAAAATTGAAAATCAAAACATCTGAATATGGGAAAATGTGGATTTAATCAATTCAGATGTTACTCAGAAAAAAAAAACAAAGCTCAATGTACAACTACCTTTATATCGACTTTTTTTTGTTTGTTTAATCTAACCACATTATTTATCTTTTAGAAATCTAACGACGAGGGCGTTGGATAAAAAAAGTCTTTAAGAAACAAAGTGATTCTAATAAATAAGAAATATTTTTTTTAAAAAGACAAAAAAAAATTCAACACACAAATATGCATCAACTTAAGCATTCCGAAAATAATTGACTCTTAAATATGACCAACGAACATTGAAAAAGGACAACAATAAATTGTAAATAAAATATATAGAATTATAGCTACAGATTTTCGTGTAAGTGAAGAGTTTGATCTAAATTTGAATAATATATTTTGCTGTTAATTTTGTACAATCAGATAATTGGAAGGTTGAAGTATATATTACGAAAAAAAATACTGTCCTGAGGAACACCAGCCGCCTGTGTGAAAAGAAATCGCTTTCCGTTCCATGAGTTCAAAAATTCAGTTTCTGAAAACTTTTCTAAGAATATTTTCTGGGCTTTAAACATGCGTTTTCGATGAGAACACAAATTGTAAAATCTAGCCCCAACACAATAAATTCTCTCAATGTTAGCAAAGAAATGATTAAGTTTCAATATTTTTACATTGTTCATTTTAAAACTTCTTTTTCTTTCTAATATCTATCAGTGTTTTGTATTAATATTCAACTAAAAATTTTATAATTTATAACTGCAGTGATATAAGAAAATATTTAGTTTAGAAAATAAATAAAATATGTTAAAACTGAAAGAATTACCCCGAGAAAGATGGACGGCATCTTTACCGATCGACTAGTTAGAACTGAACTCCTTGGCCAGCACCTTCTCCATATCAATAACTCACCCATTCCAGTTACCTGACTACTTAATTTTCAATATTTAAACAACCTTTAATTGTAGTCTTTATCCACCCCATTATGTTACTGTTTTCTGTTTTTTCTTTTCTAAAGTCTGGAATTTGTACATACAAAACATCAGGAGAAACGAATGGGTGTATGGTTATATAAATACCAGTTCAGTAGTCGTTTACTAGCACAGTACCTATGTAATTTTGTTAAAATTATAAGTTGTTCTCACCTTCTCTCCCCCTTTCACCATACATCACACTAATGCATTATTTTTTTTATCTTATAATAAACTTCCTCATATGTTCCCCATAAATTTTTACAATATTAAAAATTTCAAAATGATTCTAATAAAAAATAAAATAATTTTATTTTCATTTAAATTCAACACAATAAAAAATTAAATTTATTGAAATTGGATGTTATAAATGTATATTGCCACTTTGTTTTAGCTAGAACCCAATGGAAGTATGTAACCTAGTATCAAATATAGTTGTTTAAAAATAAGAGTGGACAAAAGTTGTTCAGGGCTAATTTCATATATTCAAAACACTCACAATAGTTCCTCCAAAATGCAACTGACTTTTATTTAAAAAATACATTTCAATAGAAAGACAAACTTCACCTGACAGCTCTAAATATCAATAACAGAATATATAAAAAAATCAATAGTTCTAAATGTGCAAAAAATCACCGTCATATCAAGAATCATGTCATCACCGTCTTATCAAGAATACACAGTGTTCTTTCTTTACAAACACACTCTTCATCACCGGACAGTGAGCTGTAGCTCAAGTGGGCTCCTAAAAAATAAAAAATCTAAGGCAACACAGCTGGACTCGAGACCGGGATTTCCGCGTGGGAGTCCAGTATGCTAACCACTTAGCTATTCCCTTCTCTTAAAATCAAATTGTAAACTTGTATATCAATCCAAAGAATTAGATCGAGATAACAAGAAGAATTATTATAATATACAATTATTAACAAATTAGGCATTTAATTTTTGTTTGGCCTGCGAGAATCCAAATCATAAAGCCAATAATTGCAGGATTCGCCATAAACTCAAGTGTTCTAAGTGTACGTATATACTGTTTATTTTTCTATCTATTTATGAGCGGATTGGCTGCTAAGTGGTGTAAGTTACAAAAATTAAAAAATGGACTTTCACCAGTTGATTGCCAAGGCTCCAAGTTGAAGCAGTTTCGTTCAGTTTAATTATATTCAGTCCTATCTCTAAGCGGATTATTGAACTAGGACCATTTATCGGATACGACAAACTGCATTCTAGTAATGATAAATGGAATGAATCCATTTTTCAATTTTAGTGACTTTCACCTCTTGGCAGCCAAACCACGTATGTATGTCAGGCTTTTATCGCTTTCAAGGGGGTGGGTGTTGGTGTAGTGGTTATGAGCATGGACTTGTAAGTGGGAGGAACCCAGTTCGAGTCCTGAACTTTATATATTGCTAAATTTTATATTGGTATGAAAAATGTTAACAGTAAAGTGCTTCTGCCCCCGTCCACGACACCTAATTTGGTAGTTGGTATGTATGTCAGGCTTTTATCGCTTTCAAGCCAAGCAGTTTCTGCAAAGTTTCTCTGGTCGGTCTTCTAAGACTTGTCAAGGGAACCTAGAGACTGGCATGCGGATGACATATCAAAACAGCAAAGTTGCTAATTTTTTCTGTTGACTTAGGTGCCTTGTAACAAACACCTGCCACTGGGTCAGTACTTCGTAATATTTTTTAGATCAACAAATTTGATAGGTATCTTTAAATTTATGTAAATATTTGATTTATATATTGCAAATATTAAAATTTAAAATAAATATTTATTTTTGCTTTCTCACAACAGTTAATTCTTTGTAGATTCTAATGTCTTTTGCAGATTTAATTTCTTTTGAGCTACTAAACTTCTGAAAAAGGTACAATCATTTCTGGCATCTCTATACTTTCTACAGTGCATGATAACATGCTCCATGGTTTCAACCATTCCACATTCAACACAGTTTGGGGAGTCCACAACTTTAAATAAATTTAGTGTTCTGTTAATTAAACTATGGCCAGTTCTAACTCTCGTCAGAACAACTATCTGCCGTCTGGTGAGTTTGACCCTATGAAACCAGGCTTTCAAATGTACCTTCGGTACCATTTCATGATAAATACCCTATTTACTTCCCACACCTAGTTGTACTCGATCTGCCACTTTTCCACCAGCTTGTGCTGTAATTTGAGTGGTAACTCGGTAAGGGGGACTGTACTTTCTACATCGGGCTCTAAGCCCTCTCGTTATCTTTTGCTGCCTCATCCGCTTTTTCGTTCCCCTCAATTCCTATGTGACCAGTATTTTGAAATTTTTGACACTGTGCTCTATTTCATGCGCAATACTATATATGATATAGTTGTCTACTTTTCCCAGACAGCAGTTATTTGAGTTTATGAGTTGAATTGGACGGGGGAGTTGAAATACTGGATGACCTTTATATTTACATGTTAGTGTTTGAACAGCGAGGCACTAATTATGGAACAGCTATATTATCGGAATCAGCTGTCCCAAACTGATACTAATGAAGTAGTGGAGACCAGAAGATCCAGAAATTCACTGGCTTGATATTTTGAGATTAAGGGAAATGGGATTTTAGTAGAATATCAGCCTTGAATTTTTTTTATAGTTTTCCAAGCGCATAACGCTGTATGAAGGGTTTAACTGACTTGTGAAATCTTTCCATTTTTTAAGTTTCTCTTTCTTAATTAGATGTTTCAAACGATTTACTTTAGATTTATACAATCTGTAGTTTGCGGGGGTTGGATTGCTTGAATATATCTTAAAAACGACCGACTTCTCCTGATAAGCTTTTTTAATGTTGTCATTCCATAATGGCTTTGGAACAAATTTGATATTTTTACTCTCTCTTAATGCTAGTAAGAGGAAGAATTGTAATCGTGTCAAACTTTCGATATCGAGTTTTCATCGGAAATATCCGTTTTGAGGTCCCCTGAGTCCAAAAAGTGGTATTTAGCAAATGGTCTGTGTGTGTGTGTGTGTGTGTGTATGTGAACAGCATAGCTCAAAAACGAAAAATCGTACAAAGTTCAAACTTGATATTCTGTTTAGGTATCACCATAGGATCCGACAATGGGTCATCTGTCAAAATTCCTCAACCGAAAGTACCACTTACTAGTTGTTTTTTTTTACTTTATTGCGATTTTCTCAATACGATTTTGTTGAAACTGATTATCAGCTACACATACAAAGAGCTATAACTTTAATTCGAAACATTTCTGCGGGAAAATCATTTAAGGGCACTTTTGGGGGAAGGGTGTGGTGAAGTTACCCTCTTAAGTGCTATTTCAGTTTATTATACAATTCTGTCATCTAAATAATATCAATTACAATTAAATATGAGGTTGAAATTCCGAGTTTGAAAAACGGATGACTGGAAGTGCGCTTTTACTGAAATGTTTTTTCAGTTTTCTGGTATTTTCTCGAAAACAGCTCCAACGATTTTCTTTAAAGTAGGAATGTGTCCTATACATAATTATAAAGAACTACCACTTTTATTTGAAACATTTCTCCTGATAATGTCATTTAAGGTGGCTTTTGGGGGTGGGGTGGGGTTATGTTTCTCTCTAAACTGCTATCATAGTTGATTATACAATTCTAACAACCAAATATATTAATTAGAAATAAATAGATGGCCAAAATTCCGAGTTTCCAGAAAATTAGTAAACCGGAAGTGCGCTTTTACTGAACAGGTTTTTTTCTCCATCAAAACCCGAGGAATTTTATTAAATATTGTACACTAATTGTTACGTATTTCTGGGTTTCAAGGGTGTTTTTGCGATTTTAAGGTGTGTTTTTAAATGCAACGAAATACGTAACTTTTAGTTCGATCGTCTAATCCAACAGATGTCCCCACATTTAGGCAAGGGGGTAATGAATAGTTACAATTCTCTCCGGATGGAGTGCAGATAGACAGACACTTCAATAAGAGACGCCATTATTCTATATTACTACATTATCAGTTTCTAGTCTTGAAGAACTTTGCAGTTTAATTCTGAAGTTGCGTAACGGAGTTGTGTTAAAGTGTTTGACTTTTTCAATATTTAAGTATCATGTTTAGTAACA
Organism: Triatoma infestans; assembly: GCA_011037195.1. NCBI lineage: Eukaryota > Metazoa > Arthropoda > Insecta > Hemiptera > Reduviidae > Triatoma > Triatoma infestans. The sequence continues at coordinate 4,645 of JAAEAF010006537.1, read as the reverse complement.
GCAGAGTTGTATTTACTTCCTGTGTTGCATCATAGTTACATCCTCATTTTGTGGCACATTTAATTCATTTATTCACTATTTTAGTGCCTATTAAAGGCCTTTACAGCTGTGGTGACCATTAAGTCAACCAACTTCAGGCAGCGTCAACCTAGCAGATGCACATCGCTTATATTAACTTCTTACAACCATCTGGAGTAAATATAATTTTCCTATCTTTCCCATCCTTTACATCTGTAACTCACTATTTAATTTTAGCTGGCAGATGCCACTTGTGCGATACATGAAATCGCCCATAAAGGTAACCTATCGTTTTTTTATTAGTGCCTTCAGCATAGTTTAATACTCATATGTAATACTAAATTTGTGCCTTTACTTCAAGATAGGATCTCTACATAAATTACGTGTTCCGGTTGGACGTAATCTACTCACCACAGAGAACGATTTCCTATTTAATGAAGTGTGAGAGGCCGTAATTCCGAGGCAAGTATTCTTATTCTTATACTGCAACTTTTCTTATTCTGCCTCAATATCTAATACTATAAGTACTTTAGTATCTTATTTGGGTTCATATTGTCTCAAGCTCAGATTGAGCGTTCATCAGTTCTTCCTCTATTAATAGAATAATATAACTTACCTACTTGATTTTCAATATTTAATCACCCTTTAATTGCAGTCTTTATCCACTCCATATTGTGTTCCTGTTTTTTTTCTTGAGTATGAAATATTTATACACAAAACACTGTCAGGAGAAATGAATGGGTATCTTATGTAAATACCAGTATCACAAGTAATTACAAAGACTGTATGTAATTTTGTACAAATTACAGTTATTCACTCTTCTCCATCGAATCCTTCCACTATATATGTTAGCATTATTTTTGTCAAGTGAAATAAACTTCTCACATGTTGCCATATCTTTTAAGAGTATAAAAATATTCATGATGGAAGATTCTTCTCGACCGTTGCTTGTATGAAGGAAAAGGATCGTAAGTTTCGGTCTTTTTTTGAAAAAAATAAAAAAACTTAAATTTTTGCCAATGTTTCGACAATAATTGTTTTTTTCAAGGCATAAAAATACAAAATATAAAAACTAATAAAAAATCTTTAAAACATCCAACTTGAAAACTATGTAAAGTTAGAACTAAAAAAGTTGAGAACACCTCAACAACACTGAGGAAAGTGACTCTGTGTCATGAAAAGTCATTTTTTCTGTGTTGTTGAGGTGTTCTGAACTTTTTAGTTCTAAATTTACATAAGTTTTCAAGTTGGATATGTTTTAAAGATGTTTTTATTAGTTTTTCTATTTTGTTATGCCTTGAAAAAAGACAATATATTTGTCGAAACATTGGCAAAAATTTAAGTTTTTTTTATTTTTGGTTAAAAAAAGACCGAAACTCAAAATCCTTTCCTTCATACAAGTAACGGTCGAGAAGAATCTTCCTTAACATATACATTTTCTTTTCATTCTATTAACGCTAATAATTTTATAAGGGCAAGCAATACTTTATAAGATTTCATCCTCAGACATTTTCAGTGAAACATTTTTAACTGTACCAGTTCTTTGTATGAATTGGTTTAGAATGTAAGCTTTCAATGTATGTTCGCCCAGAAATGTAATTTTCACTTTCACTCTGCCCATTTTGTCCGCACTTAAAACTTCTTTAATATTACAAAAATGCAATAATTTTCCAATTCCTATATCAAATATATTTTTCTCATCATTTTCATCTGTTTCAACATAAACACACACACAGTAGTACCCTTTAAAAGATCTGAACGTACTTACAATATATTGAAGGATGTGTTTTATCATAATTTTTGTTTACTCCCTCTTGTAACATATCCATTTTACCAGAGTTTTCCCGACTCCTGGATCGGGGCGTTCCCCATTAGCCCCAGAATTTATTTTCTTTTAACACTTATATGAATTTAAAATATATAAAAAAATAAAAACTTTAGTGTTAAAAAAAAAGAAATGATTAAAGTGAATCAGCAGTTCACAGAAGAAAAAAATTAGTAAACTAATACAAAGTAAAAGAAAGTAACACAATTTTGGAATAGAAATAAAACTACTAGTTTATAAAAGAACTAATGAACATGTATATAGTTACACACTAGGTGGACCTAGATCCGCTCACTATCACAATCATTTGGGATTTCAGACTGGAACAATGTTGTGTTGATTACTTACCCTGACATGCTTTGTTTTCCCACAACTTTTAGGAGAAACCTCATTTGCTGAGTATACAAGAAAACATTAAAAGAAAAAAATATTTAATGTAAACAATAACCCAACTAATATTTTGCTTGTTTAAAAAAATTGTTTATTTTTACGGGACATGTTGATAGTTGTTAACTGTAGACAAAGTTATGATTCTGAAAATCTGATGTGTGACGACTTTTGCTTACTGTAGTTACATGTTCCGTTTTAATAAATATCATTGAAACCGTCTATGAATGAACTAAAATTCATTTAATTATTGTCACAGGACTAAAAGTCCATATTTATTTATTTACATTAAACCTTATAAACGACTTTACAAACAGCGTTGTTGTGCGTTATTATAAAGTATTAATAATGTTGAGCAGAAAAATAAGCTGTAAACAAATAAACCAAATATAAAATTAGAAGCCAACTATAAAAAAAAAATAAAGAAAATTTGCATATGTACAATATGCATACATACACGTATTTAAATATATAAACCAAAATGTATTTCATCAAAACAACTATCATATATCGCTTACAAACTAGTAAACAAATATTATATCCAATAAAGGGAAGGTTAGCGTATTGGACTCCCACGCGGAGGACTCGGGTTCGAGTCCAGCTGTGCAGCACTTGGATTTTTTCTACCTAGGAGCCTCTACAGCTCTCTTCCCGGTAATGGACAGTGTTGTCTGTAACGAGAGAACACTGTCCGGAGGCCGGCAGTGCACGACAGCCAGATGTTGACGCGCCTTAAATAAAAATAAATAAATAAAAAAACTTTAAAAATATTACCTAGAATTAAACATTAAAACAAAAACAAATAAACAAAAATAAAATAAAAGTATGGATATTAAAATATCCCTATTATACATAGACATATATATATTCCTTATAGATTATATATTTATATATATAAAAGGTAACTTAGCTAAAAGCCAGACAAAAATATCTCTCATGGATTCCTATCTAAGAATCCCAACATCATAATCCTATCATCCGACTAAACCAAACAAACAGTGGATATCATCATGTCTGAATTAATTGAAATTCTATTAAAAAGCTACCCTTTACAATTCCATTTTTTACCAAACGTGTACTTCATCTTAGCCATCCCCGTTTCCATGCTGAGAACAAATGAAAATTATCTAAGATATTTAAAAATAATGGCTATCATCTCCATATAGTACAAAAAATATTAGATCAACGATCCACAGATAATATGACCGACCTAATTCCCTCTATGCCATCACAGTAACTTCCAATATCTTATATCTCTATCCCATACATAGAAGGTCTATCAGAAAAAATAGCTAAAATCTTCAAGAAATATAACCTTTCCATTGCTCACAAAAACTCCAATCCTCTTGGAAAACTCTTTTCTAAACTAAAAGACCCCACACCCACAACTTTATTATCAGATGTAACTTATAAAATAAATTGTTTACAATGCCCAGCTACATACATAGGACAAACATCTCAATATTTCAAAAATAGACTGTACCAACAAAAATTCGACTGTAAAACTAAAAAACCGACTGACATGACTATAGCACTAACGAAACATTGCATACAATACAAACATGAATTTGACATGGAAAACACTAAAATTCTCTCCATCAACAATAATAATAAAAAAAGAAATATATTGGAAATGATTCATATTAAAAAAGATAAATTATCTATCAATTTTAGAACAGACGCCAAAAAACCTATCCCTCAGTTATAACAATCTCCTGGAATTTCCAAAACAACCTACAGATTAAGACACGGTTTTCCCATCCGCTCTCCTAGCCCTTTATAAACCTTGACCCATCCAATGCCCGTAACACTTGGTGATGGTACGTCACAGGTTAAACTAGAGTTTGTAAGTAATTCTAACTGAAAATTTTTGTAAGTACATTTGCTAAGTTATTTCCATACTTTACTCTTATATATGCCTCATATTGTCAAAGTTTCAATAGTTGTGATTTAGTTTAATATTGATCTGTTCTACAACAATAGTTTAAAATAAATTTAAATGTGCTATATATAATCATACTTTTTATTTAGTTTATTTATATAGTCTATTTTAAAAAAAATTTATTTTGCAAATATTTATTTTAAGTTCATATTTTATTTGTTTCTATTTTTTCTGATTTGTATTAAAACCTTTGTACAGACCCGGAAGAAGGCAATAAATTTGCCGAAACGTCGGTAGAAATTTAAAAAGAGTTCTTTTGTGTGACAAACCTCAACATCCAATTTATAACATTGAATACAGCGGTCGTAAATAACACTAGAACTCGTTCTTTATTACTTTCTCTTACTCCGAGTAAGAGGAAGTATTGTAATCGTGTCAAATTTTCGATATCGAGTTTTCACCGGAAATATCCGTTTCGAGGTCCCCTGAGTTCAAAAAAGTGGTTTCTAGCAAATGCTGTGTGTGTGTGTGTG
>JAAEAF010006536.1:0-18416 GCA_011037195.1 Triatoma infestans | reverse complement strand
GGGGTACGTGGGGCAGAGCCTCTCTTTAAGTCTCTGTGTATATATTTTATATATATATATCTATAGAGTGAGAGAGAGAGAGAAAGGATATGAGAGAGATGAGGAAGAAGTATGTGGGTGAGGTATAAGGATCTAAAGAAAACTACTATTCCCAGGTTACCACAATAGCTGAGTGGTGAAAGCAATGGACTTGCATGGAGAAGGTTGCGAGATCGCTTTTGCTGACCTCAGCAAAAAAAAAATTAATTTTTAACATCTCTTCGCCTACAGGAAAGTGGAAGGGTGAAGGAGTGGGTGAAAAGTTAGGAATAGGTTTGGGGGATGGGAGGGATTAAGTGGTGGGTGAGGAGTAAGTGACTATTGGGGGGTTGGGCGAGGGGGGACGGCCGCCATGTTGTGCCAAAAAGTGGCCTAGAACCCGTAAATCCTATCTACTTACGCAGCAACGATACGCAGCACGCGTGCTGCGTAATGAATCTTTGATCGTTGCAGATACAGATATTATTATACTGTTTAAATAAATAAATAGAAAAAAAAAAAAACTATAAATAGCGGAAAAAAATGTGGTAAAATCAGAATTTTGCTTACCAAGGGAACTCAATACAAGACTTCGAATACATAGTATTTCGATTAAAAACTCAACTTCAAAATTCGACCCCATGCAATATTATCTCTTAAACGATCCACCTGATTATGTAACATATGCTTTAATAAAAAAGGTATTTGTATGTAGATTTCAGTTTAACGAAAATCAGGTTCTCCGATGTTCTGTGGGGACTCTTTCACCCACCCAAAAAAAACGTCTCCCTTTCGCCGATAATCTGACTCGGAACTGTTTTAAAACATTACTTCAGGTCAGTTCCTCATTTCCTTAGACCTTTTCAAGGGCACTATTATTATTATGCCGGGTGCCTGGTGTGGGACCTAAGCCTATGTGGCTTTTATCCCCCCCGATGCCCCCATATCATCCCCTTAGTTAATCTCCCCCGGTAGCTTACCGGTCAGTCTACAATATCCCAAGATATTCTTAAAGTCCAACTCGCCCAGGCAATCCTGCGAGAGTGGTGCCCTCCCAAATACGGGGAACCTAGTACTAGCGAAACAGGGACACTGACATAAGTAGTGGTACACCGTTTCCCTGACTCCGTCGTCGCAGTTCTGCCAGATGGGACTAGACGTCCTCCCTATGTTAAACAAGTGGCTAAGCACCCAAGTGTGTCCAGTCACTACCCCCACCAAGGTCCTCAGACCTACCCTACTGAGGGACAGGAGAGACTCCGAAATTCCCTGCTTACTTGCTTTTATAAATCTTTTAGCTTGGAGGCACCTCTGCGTGTCCCCCCAGCATTTCTCCAAGACTCTCATCTCCCAAAGTCTAATCTGTTTATCACAAAACTTCTTTGTGACGGCAAGGGCTGGTTCAGGACCACAAAATGGTAATGACGATCCCTCCCTAGCCAACTGATCCGCCCTCTCATTGCCCTCTTATTCCCGCATGTCCGGGTATCCAATAGAGACGCACCTTACCCCTCCGAGCCAAAGCATTAAGCCTTCTCCTACATTCTCCCACTAGTTTCGAACTCCACCATGGCTTACTCAAAGCCCTTAGTGCGGCCTGACTATCAGAGAAAATCCGCACCTCTTTGATCTCTCCCTGCCACTCCCCCACAAGGCAGCAGCACTCAATAATGCCCACCAACTCGGACTGGAAGACAGTGGCCAAACCACCCAAGGCCACCAAACTCCCTCTATCCAACTCCTGCAATCATGCTCCCGCTCCTGACAGGCCAGTCCCCTCCTGTTTAGAGCCATCTGAATAACAGCGAATAATGCCGTTACCCGACTCCGTTGGCCTCGTGAAGTTGTCATCCCCTATACTGCCAATACTGATCTCATTATCCCTCTCAAAACCCCATTTCTTGCTCGTCTCATCGAGTTCAGATAGCAGAAATTTGTTCACTCGCCAAATCTCATCCTCGATCGTAGTGTGATCCCCTCGAAAGGTTCTCTTTCAAGGGCACTACTACCCATCATGAACGCCCAATTCCCAATTTCTTCTGCCTTCTGCCCTGATCCGCCTGTCTATGTCCCTCTTTTTTTTCCCTTCCGTAAAATCTCCTCAATAAAATGCATCATCCTGTTCCAATTCCCCTCCGCCTACAAATTTTCCCCCAGTAATACCCCCTTTAGCGTTTCAAGCTCCTTTCTTTATCACATCCTTCCATAGACGAAGATTATAATCACCGATTCATCAATCACGTCGGTACTGTTTAAGCAAGCCGATTGCGCTGCAACATCCACCCTTTGGAGATACTCAGCAAACAGCTGTACCCACTCAGTGGCCTGTGCAACACCCATGGAAACAAAAAAAAAAAAATCAGTTAATCGGAAGAAGTTATGAGCACTTCTTAATATTTATATTAACAAAACAATTCTGTATTAATTCTAGTGCAATCTAGTGCAATACCTTTTTATCCCAAACAAAAAACAAATGCAATATTATAAAACAAAATAAAACTATCATACATAATGTTTATCATAAAAAAAATCTAATATTTCTTATTGGTAATAATTTATTGAAAATACTATATCATTTCTTTTTAAAACAAGTATTTCAATATAATGATATTGAAATCTACTGAGGTTGTTTTTGGGCTGATGCCGGCATTTGTTAAGCTAAATTAATCATGCAGCTGCCTAATGAGCAAATTACTTACAGCCTCACAGATCATTTAGCCAATTTGCTCAAACATGGATTTTTTTTTAACTTATTTTTAATTAATGATTTATGTAATTTTTACTTTCATTTACTCATTTAGTGAATAGCAATCGTGCCAGATTTTTGAAATTGAGTTTAAACCGGAAATACATGTTTTGCGGTCCCATAAATACGAAGAAAACGTTTTTTAACAAATGGTCTGTGTGTGTGTATCAATAGAATATCTTAAAAACAAAAAGCTGTAGGAAGCTGTGTTCTTAATATATCCTCTAAAATGTTTGTTTTGAAACATTGTGTGCACTCAGTGCCGGCCGGAGGGTAGTTAGTACGGTGCGACCACATAATATTCTCATCCTCCGGAGATTTCACATGTATGAGGGTCATTCAATAAGTAATGAGACAAATCGCTGTAGCTCAAAAATGATTTATTTAATCAATACAAAACTTTGGCTTCTTTTCAGAATAGTCCCCAGCAACATTTATACACCTGTCCCATCGTTCTTCTAATTTATGTATGCCTCTGGCATAAAATTCTTTGGGTTGATCTCGAAGTCACTTTTGCTACCTGATTTTTAACTTGTTCATTGGATTGAAAATGATTCCCACGTAAAGCCTCATTACGGGGTTCAAACCCCTTAAAATTCCATTCTAAATTCTACTGAAAAATTCTTTTTTCAATTAAACATCATATTCACAACTGTTGACTGATTTGAAACCTGGTTTCTTTGAGGGCGTCCATAAGTAGTCTTGGATTCCATCTCCTACAAGTTTTGTTGTACTAAAGCTTATTCTGAATAATGTTAATGGACAGTTTTCAACACTTGCGTGCACTTCTTTAACTATCAGTTCAAAAATAAAATGCTAGTTGTCTTGAATTAACGCATTAATGCGAGATTCATAGGAGGAAGTTGCAACTTCAACCGGTCGTCCACTTCGTAGCTCATCACAGACACTTATACGGCCACTTTTAAACTGTTCTACAAATTTGTAAACGTTGAAATGGTTCAAACAATTATTCCCGTACACTTTCAACATTCTTTCGTGGATTTCACTACCTTTTGAAATATTATTGGTGTGGATATGTTGTATGTTTGTGTAGTTTGTAGTGGCTTGAGCGGTGTTGTAAAACGGCTTGTAAGTTTATATGTTTAAGAGAGAAGTATTAGTAATAAGAAAGTAGTCACCACTGCTAACAATGAATGTATTCTAATAAAATAATAACTACAAGTTATTTGCAAGATATTATAAACTTATTAATATATTGTGAAACTGCCGCTGATTTTTAGAGAACGATTCCTGAAGCAAGTGTTCTGGCTTTGAAAGCAGAATGCATACTATTCGAAGGAATGCCTTCTCTAACAAACAGTTGGCCAAGTGGCATTGTATTGATTTAATGGATTCTTGTGCCTTTGTCTCCCCTAATAGCAATGACCTTAAATTATAGTACCTGACTCTTTTCACTGCACTAAGATACATTTAAAATATTAACAAAAATTCTATTTTTCAAACTATAAAATATTCTAAACTATTTTTCAAAACTATCATTTTCTTTCATTTCTTTGGTGTCTACAACAAAACTCTCTTAATAAAATGATCTAGAATAAAGGCAAATCTCTATCACTGGTATGAGTTTAAGAGTGCAATTCCTGAAGCAAGTGTTCTGGCTTTGAAAGCAGAATGCAGACTATTCGAAGGAATGCCTTCTCTAACAAACAGTTGGCCAAGTGGCATTGTATTAATTTAATGGATTCTTGTGCCTTTGTCTCCCCTAATAGCAATGACCTTAAATTATAGTACCTGACTCTTTTCACTGCACTAAGATACCTTTAAAATATTAACAAAAATTCTATTTTTCAAACTATAAAATATTCTAAACTATTTTTCAAAACTATCATTTTCTTTCATTTCATTCTTCCACTACACTTTATTACCTTGTGCAACTAAAAATCTAATCACTGAGCGGTTGTTCTTCCAAGATGCCAATGTTCGAGCATCTTGGAAGATCCAATGTTGGCATTGTTAAATGAATACATTTGAGGTTATGCTTACCAAATACTCTCTAATAGCTGATGAGAAACAATGTACAATGATGCCAGCTTGACGCACTGAAACTATTGTATTGATTTATTAAACAAACCATTTTTGAGCTACAGCGATTTGTCTCGTTATTTATTTGAGTGGGTTCTACTTCCTTTTTCGGTCTATGTACTCTAATTACTAATTACTACTAATAATAATCTAATCGAATCTAATCACAAAACTTAAACATTTATTGGACGCGTAGGTAAGTAAAAAAAAATAATCTCGTGTGAACGCCGTTGGTCACTGCTTACTCTCACACCAATTAATAGAATTTAATCAAGAATTTTCTATAAAATTGTAACGTACTAATGTTTTTGACCTGTTTATAAAAACGGCGTTGAGGGTTCACATGTATCCTGAGTGGCCTTATGTGCGAGCGCTTTATATGAAAACTCTGGAAGCTCGTGCAAATTTAATTTTAAACTAACTGACGGATCTCCCTCCGACTCAATACCCCTTCAAAATTGATGTTTATAGAAAAATGTTTTGAAAAATGCTTTCTATCTAGGCAGCAAGCATTACAAGTTTAAAGAAAATCCGTTGTAACCATTATTGGGGAAATTCCAAAAAAAAAAAAATCAAAGTAAAATCGCACTTTTGGTTAACCGATTTTATTCAAATTTGAAATTTTATCAATGCTTCTAATGTGCGGTTAATATTATGGACATTACTGATTGGATAGAAGACCAGCGTCTGCAATGGTGGGATAGAACACAAGATAAAGACAGGCTAAATTCTTTGTTGAAAGATATTTACCAGAGATCTATTGAGCCATAGCCGAAGGGATATAAAGCTAATACTGGATTTACTAACAGGGCATTATAGGCTGAATAGGTACATGCACCAATTGCTACTTGCAGACAAGCCTGCAAGGAGCATCTGTTGCATGCAAGTTATTTGGGAAGTAGCGACCCCACGGGTTACCACAGCTCAGTATTCCATGCACTTCGTCAGTACAGTACACAATACAAGTAGGGTAAAAAGGAGAGTCCTGGCGCAAGGGCTAGGGATACTAGCTTTCCTGTCATGACAGAGCGCACTCCCAACTAGGTTTTCGATGAGCTTTAAATCGATGAGGGGGTGGGGGGCCAGTCACGTGACCGCTTGGGGAAGTTTTCTTATCTGTGACAGTGTTTCTCTTATCCCCACTTCTGCTCTATCAAAATCAACCCTAGGCCGGACCTAAATAAAATTCAGTTTAAATGTTGCGTCAATTTCTCTTTCTCTTAACTTCCTCTCTCTCTTCCGGTGAAGTACTATAATTAATAGGTGTAAGCAGTAATAAATAAAAAAATAAATAATAAAACTTTTTTCAAATTTTAAACAAACTACTACAACTAAATAACTAACTTGGAACGCGCTCGCACAACACACTCACGCACCGGGTCACTTTACTATATATTTATAGGCGAGATCTTTTTCTACATAGGACCAAGTAGCAGCGGTGGTCTACTGGTTTAGATAACCGACTGCGACTGTGGGGTTTGCTGGTTCGATTCAAGGTCATGTAGAAATATTTTTTTTCTCTTGAATTTTATTTAGGTCCGGCCTAGGGTTGATTTTGATAGAGCAGAAGTGGGGATAAGAGAAACACTGTCACAGATAAGAAAACTTCCCCAAGCGGTCACGTGACTGGCCCCCCACCCCCTCATCGATTTAAAGCTCATCGAAAACCTAGTTGGGAGTGCGCTCTGTCATGACAGGAAAGCTAGTATCCCTAGCTCTTGCGCCAGGACTCTCCTTTTTACCCTACTAATACACACTACATTTCACAGACAAGGACAAACACAGTAAACAAAGTAGGATATCCGTCGTTGTGGTGGTTGGTTCCGCAGAGCTGGAAAGCATCAGAGACATTTTCCGTGGTAGCCTACAAAATGAAGCAGGCTGTATATGGCCAGAGTTCCATATAAAGCGTTCGCACATAAGTCTGCTCAAGTATACATGTGAACCCTCAACGCCGTTTTTATAAACAGTTCAAAAACATTAGTACGTTACAATTTTATAGAAAATTTCTTGATTAAATTCTATTAATTGGTGTGAGAGTAAGCCGTGTGAATGTTCACACAAGAAGCAAGCTACCACGGAATGTAACAAAATGAAGCAGGCTACCACGGAAAATGTCTCTGATAGGATATCCGTCCTTAGTTAATTGGCGTAAGCCAAGGGAGAAGGAAGGGATTAGCTCAGTGGTAGGGCGCTTGGCTAGCAACGCGGAGGTCTCGGGTGCTTGGAGGCCGGCTGTGCATTGGAGAAGGCTCGGGGGGGGGGGGGAGGCACAATAGATCTTTCAGGTCGCAGTGCAATTATCCCTACAAACAATCTACAGTCTACTTTGTAAATTGCCGGCCTGATGAGGGCAAAGATTTTCTTCAACTGCAGACAAGCAATTTAAAGCCGCAAACCGAAACCACTTTCAGTTTTGCTAGGCCCGATTGAGAGGGGGGGGGGGCGAAGCTGAAAGATGTGCTATAAGCCCAGGTAATCCACACTAGACCTCTCAATACAGGTCGCAGTGGAACAAGGGGCTTTGCCCTCCCAGTTTTCAATCTAATCTAATCTACTCTCCTCACAGAACTTCTATAAAATCAATTTTACTGGGTATAATGGAGTTGATGAGGAGAGAAATTGGGATTGATTAATTAGACGAGATCTGAAGACACTGTTATATATAGCTATAAGTCTACACAAATTGCACTGGACTTGGAGAGAGTACCAGAGAGAGTCTGTTTTCTCTCGGTCGGGCTTGTGTTCTCTCTCTTGCCGTTGCACTGGGATAACTTTTGAAATAAAAGTGATATGTATTTATGTGGGTAGATAGTATAAAAAATTTAAAAGAAAAATTTTTGAAGCAGTTTTTGGGGTTGTTGGATTTTCTCCAAAATCTTTGTATCTGATGCGACGATGGTATCAGATATGGTATTTAGATGATGTGGTGATCTTTAGGCAGGCAGAGAAATGATGATTATATACAACAAACTATACAAAAATAATTTTTTTGTGGAAAAAAGGTTTCAAATTAAAATTTAATACATTTTTATCTGTGCTGTTAGCATATCAAATTTTGAAGGAAATCGTTATAGTGATTTTTGAGAAAATCCTCCCCCCCAAAAACCAATTCTATAAATTCGTATTTTTAGTTAACCAATTTTTCTTGAAATTTTTGGAATTCTAGCAATGCTTCTAATGTGTGTGTATTAATATTATGTAGGTAGCCCCCCCTCCCCAAACCCACAATTTTCTCGAGGAAAAAGTTTCATATAAAAGTGATAAAGGTATACATGTGTGTGTGTGTGCGTAGGAAGTTAAAAAAAAAAAAAATATATATATATACAGGGTGTCCCAAGGTATATGATAACGTCTTTTTCTCGGAAACTAAGATAGCTAGAAAAAAAAACTAAAAAATACGTGTCCCCGTAGTTTTTTGTTAGAAAACCAAATTTAATTTGCAAATTGTTTTTGGTGCTTCAAGAAGCGAGATACAGGCACCAAACTTCATTTTTTCAAATGGGGAGGTATGGTTTTTATTTAAGAAATAGATTGCTCTATTTTTGGTAAGAAAAATTTACTTGAACGGTTTTTTTCTTTGAGCGATATTTTACAAGTTATGAATGCAAACGTGATTTTTATAAGAAATTTCAAAATGATATTATAACGGTTTTTTGATTGACTAAGAAGAAAAGTACTATTTTATTATAAATTTTACTCCTCATTAATTACAGATCTTGCTCGAACTGGCCCCCACCATTAGAGATGCATACACATGCTTTTTCCTGCCAATTGTACCTTACGACCAAAGAAATACATCTCTAATGGTGGAGGCCAGTTCGAGCAAGATCTGTAATTAATGAGGAGTAAAATTTATAATAAAATAGTACTTTTCTTCTTATTCAATCAAAAAACCGTTATATCATTTTGAAATTTCTTATAGGAATCATGTTTTCATTCATAACTTGTAAAATATTGCTCAAAGAAAAAAAACCGTTCAAGTAAATTTTTCTTACAAAAAATAGAGGAATCTATTTCTTAAATAAAAACTATACCTCCTCATTTGAAAAAATGAAGTTGGTGCCTGTATCTCGCTTCTCGAAGCACCAAAACAAATCTGCAAATTAAATTTGGATTTCTAACAAAAAACTACGGAGACACGTATTTTTTAGTTTTTTTTCTAGCTATCTTAGTTTCCGAGAAAAAGTCGTTAACCATATACCTCTGGGCACCCTGTATATATCAGTAATGTCGCATTTCCGAAAGATGGATTTTGCCCTAAAATCTTCGTGTCTGATGCGATGGAAAGTGTATAAATTGGAAAACCAAGTTTATGGTTCCTTGCAAGTTTTTATTTTTGAGATATTCTGATAATACACTTACCTACTCGAACCTCATACACACCCATATAGACTATTCGCTAAAAAATCATTTTTTTCCATATTCATGGCACCCTAAAAAAACTCGATTTCAAAAAATTTGGCATGTCCGCAATATTTCCTCTTACTAGGGAGTAAGAGAATGTATTTATTATTATTATTATTATTCAAGGAAGGGGAGGGCAAAACCCTACACTATCCAAAGCCTCCCTGGGCCCATATAGCTACCCCTAAGGAATAACAACTACTGGGTCTGGAACAAAAGTCCAGGCCCAGGTTTTACCCATCTAAGTTTTACCACAGTCCGAACAAATCGGACCAAAACCTTAACAGGACATAGCTTAAGATCTTCTACCGATATCTTATTCCGGCCGAAGGTCCTAAATCTAATCATTAGATGCATGGGTGGTTCCTCTTCCGTTTCACAAACTCTACACAAAAGTGGTCAGGCATGAGTCCCCATTGTATAGAGATGTCTCTTTAAGCCACAATGCCCAGTGAGGGAGCCAAACCAGATGCCTGAGAGAGGTCCGTGAACGGCACACGAGCCACTCACTCAAAGGCCTGCCCGGACCACCTATGAGAGCATCTTAGGCTGCCGACAACATATTGTGCTCATCCATTAGGATGAGTGCTGTGAGGTCATCTATGTCTGGAAGCCTGACAGACATGTGCCAAGAGGCATAATTAACTTTATAATAATGTGTATTTCCAGTGAAAACCCGATATCGAAAATTTGACACGATTACAATACTTCCTCTGGGGTTGCTGTGTCCTTCACGGACAAGCATCTGGTTGGCTTCCTAACTGAGCATTGTGGTTTAAGGAGACATCTCTATACAATAGGGCTCATGCCTGAACCCTTTTTTTTTTGTAGGGTTTATGAGACGGAGAAGGAAACACCCATACATATCATGACGGACTGTTTGGGCTGTGAGGCAAATTAGGTTCAGGACTTTGGCCGGAACAGGATGTCGGTGGAAGAGCTTAGGGTATGTCCTTTTAAGGTATAGTCTAATTTGTTCGAACTATGGTAAAATTTAGGTGGGTGAAGTCGGGCCAGGACTTTTGTTCCAGACCGTTAGTTGTTATCTTTTGGAGCAGCTATATGGTGCCTGAGGGAGGTCCGTGAAAGACATCGGACCCCACTACTCAAAGCTCCGTCCGGGCCCCCAATGAGCATTTTAGACTGCCGACAACCCACTGCACTCATCCATAAGGATGAGTGCTGGTGAAGTCATCCATGTCATGAAAGCCTGACAAACATGTGCCAAAAGACACCCCAACAGCAAGGCTCGGGACCAATGAAAGGGAGAGAGGGCGCCTAATTTGGCAAACCTGTTCATCTCCTCATTCCTAAAGATTTCCATATGACCTGGAACCCAGACCAGAAAGCACATCCTTCAGTGAAGAAAGATCTTCCAGTCTTTCAGAACGGTCAGAGAATTTATAAAAAAAAAATCTACGAACGCAGCACAGTTAGATAAGATCTGCTTTAAAGATTATATTCTTTTCTGAACTTTTTTTAGACTAAAGAAACTATTAGTCTATCAGGGGAATTCTCCTCCAAACTGTTCTTGATAAGGGGAAACAAAGTAAATGATTAGGAAATTAATTTATTTTGTTATCAAACCAAATTAGCAGAACAAACTTATTGATATGCTAGGCAATAAGAAAACATTGTTTTTAATCATAAACTAATTAATAAATTAATTAAAATTAAAAAAAAAAAACGAAAAATCGTAGAAAGTTCAAACTTGATATTACGATTAAGTATCACCATGGGATCTGACGGTGCGTTATGTGTCAATATTCCTCAACCGGAAGTACCACTTTACCAGTTGTTTTTTTTACGTTTTTGCGATTTTCTCAAAAATGGCTTCGAATATTTTCTTTAAACTTGATATATCAACTACACATACAATGAGCTACAACTTTTATTTGAAACATTTTTCCAGGAAAATTCATTTAAGGGCACTTCTGGGGGAGGGGAGGGGTTAGGTTTTCATCTTAACTGCTATTTCAGTTTATTAGACAATTCTGTCATCTAAATAATGTTAATTAGAATTAAATATGTTGTTGAAATTCCGAGTTTGAAAAAAAATCAGATAACCGGAAGTGCGTTTGTTTTGACACTTTACTAAATGATTTTTTCATTTTTTCGCCATTTTCTAAAAAATGGCTCCGACGATTTTCTTGAAACTTCGTATACAAAATAAAAATGCAAAGATCTACATCTTTTATTTAACACATTTCTCTGGAAAAATTCATGTAAGGGCAGTTTTAGGGGAGAGGTGGGGTTGCAGCTTCCCCTAAAGTGGTATCATAGTTGAAATTCTATCATCAAACAAAATTAATTAGAAATAAATAGATGGCCAAAATTCCAAGTTTTAAAGAAAATTGTAAGCCGGAAGTGCGCTTATACTGAACAACTTTTTCAGTTTTCGACGAATTTCGTTATATTTGGTACACAAACTATAAAATTTGTCAATTCTATTTGTCAATTATAATTTTGAGAACAGGAGTAAGAGAAAGTTGTGTGAGTGTTTCACACCAGATTTTTTTTATTAATAATAAGGCCACACCAGTATATTCTGCTGCTATTTCCAGCTCCTCAAGAGCGCCGGATAAGGAGGGCAATGTGCGCACCCTGTATGTTAGAAACATTGATTAAATTCTAAATTTGAAGAAAATCGGTAAACCGGAAATGCGAAAAAAATGTACTGCATTAAGAGGAATAAGAGAAAAAGTCATGTATGAGTGTTTCACACCGGATTTTTTTTTTTTGTTCTCAGGGAACCTCAAAATATATATTTTTGGTAAAAACTAATTGTTTGAAAATGATTTAACGGGTGAACGTAATATTTTCTGTAATCACGCTATAAAATCGTTGGTAAAAAAATAAAAAATGATATATAAAATTCGTTGTTACATTCCTTAATAGTCATGTGGTATTTTTTTTTTTTTTTTTTTGCCTTACATAATTCTTATATCATAGTGATTAATTAAGAGTGTGGTGCCATGTTAAATAGGACAAGTGACGCGAGATTTCCTTATCGTCGGAAATGGCTGCACATTTACACTGCTACCAACCACCAATCTCTCTCTCTCTCTTTGCTTACATTTTATACTTCACAGCCGCCATGTTATTTTTTACTAATTTATAATTTTTATAATCTATAAAAAAATTAGGATTATAAATAATTGTCTGTATTTGTTGTTTCTAAGAATTTTTTAGAATTAAAAGAATATTTTTTGAACAAAACGAATCTTACGAAACTAAAGTAATATAATTTAATTAATATGGTAGGGATTAAACTTTTTTGTACCTGAGCGGACTTATATGGAGTGCCCGCTGTTAAAAAAAAAAAAAAAAAAAAAAAAAAAATTACTCCTGTTCTCACAATATAATGACAAATATTAGTTTGGTAGGAGAAATTCGTCGAAAACTGACCAAAAAAAACTTTTTAGTAAATGCGACAAACTTCGGTTACTCATTTTCTTTTTAAAACTTGCAATTTTGATATCTATTATTTCTAATAATTTATTTGGATGATAGAATTATATAATCAACTATGATACCACTTTAAAGGAAACTGTAACCCCACCCCTCCCATTTATCAGTACTCCTGTAAACCCGCCCATCACCGGTCAGTGAATTGTAGAGGCTCCTAGGAAGTAAAAAATCTAAGGGCAGCATGCTGGATTCGAACCTGGAACATCCGCGTTGCTAGTCCAGCGCGCTACCACTGAGCTAATCCCTCTTCTTTTCCCTTGGCTTGTTTCTGACGAAGTGCATGGGATACTGAGCTGCGCTACTCCCCAAGTAACTGCATGCAATAGATACCTCTTGGTATCTGCTTGGCATGGAAGATCATATCCTCTCCCTAGAACTTTCACAGACCCAGAGATTCCTCAGAGGTTTTTAGCGTGAAGTGGTGCTGGTCTCTACTTTGGCATTAGTAGGGTGGTACAATAGATCCTTTTGGTCGCAGTGTAATACCACAACATGTATATTAAACATTAAATAGGTGGTGAAACCATATATTGTACTAGAGTGGTACATTAAAGGAAAGCATAACGCTAGATATTAATGTTCATATACTACTTTCTATTTTCTAGGAGTTTAAAAATAACACTGCGTTATCAAAACAAGAAATAACAAAAAAAAAAAAAATCCGGTGTGACACACCTAAATTGTAAAAGTGTATAGTTAGTATACAAAATTTAATGAAATTCCTCGAAAACCGAAAAAAAACTGTTCAGTAAAAGTGCACTTCCGATTTACTAATATTCTTGAAATTTGGTACTTTGGCCGTCTATTTATTTCTAATTAATTTTGTTAAGGTGGTAGTAGAATTGTATAATCAACTATGATAGGATTTTAGTGGGAAACATAACCTCGCCCTTTCCGCAAAAGCGGATCTTGACTGAAACACTTTACAAAAAGTCCAAACAAAAAAGCCTTGTTTCACCCGGAGAAATGTTTCAAATAAAAGTTGTAGCTCTTTATATGTGTAGTTCACATACTTAATTTAAAGAAAATCGTTGAAGCCGTTTTAGGAAAAAAAAAATACCAGAAATCTAAAAAAATACATTTCAATAAAAACGCGTCTTCCGGTCATCCGATTTTTTTTTTTCAAATTCGGAATTTCACCAACACATTTAATTTTAATTAATATTTTTTAAATGACAGAATTGTATAATAAACCGGTGCCTTTAAATGAATTTTTTCCAAAGAAATGTTTTAAATAAAAGTTGTAGATCTTTCTATGTGAAAAGTAAAGTAAAGTAATGCCTATTTTTTCAGGCGGGCTTAACGTCCAACTACCAATTTAGGTGTCGTGGACGGGGGCGGAAGCACCTACTTTACTATTAACATTTTTTAAACAAATATAAAATTTAATTATACGCTGGACTCGAACTGGGGTCCTCCCACTTACAAGTCCAACTCATAACAAATACACCAACA
The DNA here is from genome assembly GCA_011037195.1 of Triatoma infestans. Lineage (NCBI taxonomy): Eukaryota > Metazoa > Arthropoda > Insecta > Hemiptera > Reduviidae > Triatoma > Triatoma infestans. Next base: position 4,276 of record JAAEAF010006536.1, on the reverse strand, counting down.
CCCGCCATACCTAGGTTAATAACCATACCATAAATCCAAAACATCATCTTGGGAGTAATCCCCCAATTTTTACCTACGATTCTTCGACATTGCCAAAAGGAAATAATTGCCTTTTGATGCTGTGCCTTAACATGTTCCGACCAATTTAATTTACTGTCAAGAACCACCCAAGAAACTTCACCGATTTGCAAATCTGAACAGAAGTTCCTAATAACCTAGGAGGTTTTAATCCTACGATCTTCCTCCAATTAGTAAATAAAATCACCTGGGTCTTACTGGGCTTAATTGAAAGACCCTTATCCTGAGTCCAATCATATACCATGTTGAGGGCACTTTGCATTAAGTCTGAGATAGTAGTCAGACATTCCCATCCATAAAATAACACCATCATCGGCATATGCCTGTACATAGAATCCCGATGAATTCATCCTGGTTAACAGTTCATCCATGACAGCACACCATAGCTTTGGTGAAAGACCCCCTCCCAAAACCACAGTGCGCATACCTATAGAAGCCTGTATAACTCTACTCCTTAAATAAATACCTATCCAGTTAATTAAAACTGGTTGTATACCTTTTCGACCTAGGGAATCTTCAAGAGCATCAAACGATACTCTGTCAAATGCCCCTTCAACATCAAAGAAACAAACTAAAGCATATTCCTTTGTCTCTAGAGCAGATTCTATCCTACCGACCAGACAATACATACATTCAAATACATACATTTTTCTAAAAAAAAACCACTTCTTTTTTGGATTCAGGGGACCTCAAAACGATTATTTCCGGTGAAAATTTCAATATCGAAAATTTGGCACGATTACAATACATACTTGCTCTTACAAACAGGAAGAGAACGTAGTTTGAAGAAAATTGTGGGAACAATTAAATGGAATATCAAGTTTGAAGTTCCGGCGGTTTTCCTTTTTTAATAAACACACATACATACATACAAAGGTAAAAAAACTATTCGGGGGGGAGGGGGAGAAAAAGAAAAAAAGAACATTTTTTTATTACTCTAGTGACCTCAAAATTATAATTTCGATAATTAAACAAAAATCTCAATACTTCCTTTTGCCAAGTGTAAGAGAATGAAAAAAACGTGATAAATATTACGCTTCAATATTTTTTGTTTTTTTTAAATTAATAAATAAAATTCAATTTTTTTTTTTTTTTTTTTTACACCATTATCTCTCACAATATTAAGGGTAAGGAAAATTCCATTGTTTGGATTCAGCGTTTAGCTAGATAAGAAGAGGATATGCAGCTTGACCAGATTAGTGAACGATCTCCGCCTGAACTGACACAATTTATTATGGCCCACCCGTACAAATTTATTTAAAAATTAAATTAAAATGATTCTTTTTTTTTTTTTTGTGGTTATAGGCTAATTATATATTTCGTATAATTTATTTTTTTTATTTATTTTAACATTCAAAAACTTCTTTCATTAATTTCTTACATGTATTTATCAAGAAAAAAATCTGGTGTGAAACACTCACACAACTTTCTCTTACTCCAGTACTCAAAATTATAATTGACAAATTTTATAGTTAGTGTACCAAATTTAATGAAATTCGTCGAAAATGAAAACACTGTCCAATAAAACTGTCCGATTTACTAATTTCCTTGAAACTCGGAATTTGGGTCATATATTAATTTCTAGTTATTTCAATTTGGATGACAGAATTGTATAATCAACTGTGATAGCATTTTAAAGAAAACATAACCCCCCTCCCCCAAAAGTCCCCTTAAATGAATTTATCAGGGGAAAAGTTTCAAATAAAAGTTGTAGCTCTTTATATGTATAGTTAACAACGCTGGTTTAAAGAAAAATCGTTGGAGCCATTTTCGAGAAAATACCAGAAAACTGAAAATTATATTTCAGTAAAAACGCACTTCCGGTTATCTATTTTTTTTCAAACTCGGAATTTCAACAACATATTTAATTCTATTAACATTATTTAGATGACAGAATTGTCTAATATACTGAAACAGCAGTTAAGATGAAAACCTAACCCAACCCTCCCCCAGAAGTGCCCTTAAATGAATTTTCCTGGAGAAATGTTTCAAATAAAAGTTGTAGCTCTTTGTATGTGTAGTTGATATAGCAAGTTTAAAGAAAATCTTCGGAGCCATTTTTGAGAAAATTGCAAAAACGTAAAAAAAACAACTAGTAAAGTGGTACTTCCGGTTGAGGAATATTGACACATAACGCACCGTCAGATCCATGGTGATACCTAAACGTAATATCAAGTTTGAACTTTCTACGATTTTTCGTTTTTGAGCTATTGCTGTTCACATACATACACAACCACAGACAACACCACACACACCCCACCCACACACACACACCACACAGACTATTCCGCTAAAAAACACTTTTTTGGACTCAGGGGACCCTCAAAACGTATATTTCGTGAAAAAACTCGCTATCGAAATTGACACGAGTACTAATACTTCCTCTTACTAGGAGTAAGAGAAAGTAAAAAAGGTGATAGAACTAGGTCTGTTTGGTCAGAATGCGTTATCATAAAAATTTTTTACTTTCTCTCCTTCTCCTAGTGAGAGGATGTTTTGTAATTGTGTCCAAATTTTCGATATTGAATTTTCACCGCAAATATCCGTTTTGAAGTCCCCTGTGTCCAAGGTGTGGGTAATAATAATAATAATAATAATAAAGGTCTTTATTTCAATCACTATATACAATAATTTTGTACATTAGAAAAGACTGACAGACTTGACTCATGGTCGAAAGACCGTCTGAGTGAGAAGCTGTCTAAATGAAATTGAAAAAGATGTGTGTGTGTGTGTGTGTGTGTGTATGTATGTGAACAGCATAGCTCAAAAACGAAAAATCGCAGAAACTTCAAACTTGATCTTCCATTTTTAGGTATCAATCACAATGGGATCCGGATAGTATGTTACCTGTCAAAATTCCTCAACCGAAACCTACCACTTTACTAAATTATTATTTCAATTTTTTTTGCGATTTTGTCGAAAATGGTTCCAACGATTTTCTTTAAACTTCTTTATCAACTACAACCACATATAAAGATTTACAATTTTTATTACTGAAAGTGCTATTTCATAGTTGTTGTGGTGGTTGGTTCCGCAAAGCTGGAAAGCATCAGTGACATTTTCTGTGATAGCCTGCTTCTTTTTGTGGTCATCGACCGGTTTCGGGGCAGTTCACCATCATCAGGAGGTTTTGTTAAAACAGTGTAATAACATAGACTTGCACAGAGCAAATACAGTTTATACACTATATATTATACAATCACTTCCCAGAGTTGGAACACTATGTGTAGTGTATCAACTATATTTGCTCTGTGCAAGTCTATGTTATTACACTGTTTAACAAAAATCTGGTGTGAAACACTCACACAACTTTCTCTTACTCCAGTACTCAAAATTATAATTGACAAATTTTATAGTTAGTGTACCAAATTTAATGAAATTCGTCGAAAAGTGAAAACACTGTCCAGTAAAACTGTCCGGTTTACTAATTTCCTTGAAACTCGGAATTTGGGTCATATATTAATTTCTAGTTATTTCAATTTGGATGACAGAATTGTATAATCAACTGTGATAGCATTTTAAAGAAAAACATAACCCCCCTCCCCCAAAAGTCCCCTTAAATGAATTTATCAGGGGAAAAGTTTCAAATAAAAGTTGTAGCTCTTTATATGTATAGTTAACAACGCTGGTTTAAAGAAAATCGTTGGAGCCATTTTCGAGAAAATACCAGAAAACTGAAAATTATATTTCAGTAAAAACGCACTTCCGGTTATCTATTTTTTTTCAAACTCGGAATTTCAACAACATATTTAATTCTAATTAACATTATTTAGATGACAGAATTGTCTAATATACTGAAACAGCAGTTAAGATGAAAACCTAACCCCACCCCTCCCCAGAAGTGCCCTTAAATGAATTTTCCTGGAGAAATGTTTCAAATAAAAGTTGTAGCTCTTTTGTATGTGTAGTTGATATAGCAAGTTTAAAGAAAATCTTCGGAGCCATTTTTGAGAAAATTGCAAAAACGTAAAAAAAACAACTAGTAAAGTGGTACTTCCGGTTGAGGAATATTGACACATAACGCACCGTCAGATCCCATGGTGATACCTAAACGTAATATCAAGTTTGAACTTTCTACGATTTTTCGTTTTTGAGCTATGCTGTTCACATACATACACACACACACACAGACACACACACACACACACACCCACACATACAGACCATTCGCTAAAAACCACTTTTTTGGACTCAGGGG
>JAAEAF010006535.1:0-21169 GCA_011037195.1 Triatoma infestans | reverse complement strand
TTAGCTCAGTGTTAGCGCGATAGGTTGGCCCCTGATTCCATTCCACGCCTTTTTAGCTTCTACAAACCATTGTCCAGTGTTATCCTGGAAGGTTCTGAGATGACTTCGGACGCCAATGACACAGATTTTGACGAGACTAAGAAACAAAACATTTAATAATTGAATCGCTTGTTCGGATACATGTCATTTACATGCTCCACAAAAACTGCTACAAAACTGCAGATTTGATTCCATTCAAGAAGGTAATTCAACGAAACAGGTATTTCCAATTAGAGTTTTTGATAACAAAGCGAAACTGTAATACAACAATAAAACAATAAAAACTATCTCCACCTCAGCTAATGGTTCAGTAATGAATATAAAAAGAAAACTAAAAAAAGAAGCTGTAAAGTGACAAGAAATGTGAGGAAAAAAATGATTGGTTGATGCAGGCATTATAAAATATCCAATGCAGGTATTTTATAAATTATCGAATAATGAAGTAAAGAAAAGTTCTATAAAAACATTTATGGCACAATATTTGTTTATTTTATTCATAAAGGGCGAGGAAAAGAAAATCTGATAACTTTTCTTGGAAAAGAAGATAAATGATAATTGTACGTTGTGCAGGCTGAGAACTTGCTGATCCGCCATTTTCTAACTCAACCTGACCAGTTATTATAAATGAACTAATTGATTTGAAAATCTCAATTGACTTTCTTCAATTGCAATTTATAACTTTGGGGTGACATATTTTCTCTTACTGCTGTCAGAGCAAGTAATGCGATCATGTCACCGCTTGAAACTGAGTTTTCTCCAAAAATGCATATTTAGATGTCCCAGTGAGCGGGAAAAAATTTCAACGAAAGGTCTCAAAATGTGTGTTTCATTTTATTTGGACAGTATACCCCAAAAAGGAAAAATCGCTGGAAAGTCAAATTTAAAATTCCATTTGAGGACCATCAACACGAATTCCATCTGACACGAATTAATCGATCAAAATCCATCAACGAGAGAAAGAATTACTATTCAATAAATAAAAAAATTTGGTGTGAAACAGTCAGACCACTTTCTCTTGCTGCAAGTTACACAGCTATAGATGACAATTTTTCTTCAAACTTCTAATTCTCTTGTATGTTCAGTGCCTCCAATGTCATATCAATTGGAGAATCTTAACTTAATAAAACCGCTTTTTGGAGGAGAGCTTAACCCTAACCCCACCCCTCATCCCAAAATGAACTTTCTCGCAAACAGTTTTAAATAAAAGTGATAGGTCTCTGTAGTATAACAAATTTAATGAAATCCATTGGTGTTTTTATGGAGAAAATCGCAGTAAATTGAGAAAACTGTAAATACCACTTCCGGTCGTACGAGATTTTTCAAGTCAGAATTTTGGCAAGATACTTAATTCTAATTAATATTATTTAAATAAAGGAATCTAATGATAAACTAAATTAGCACTGTAGAGGAAAACATAAACCACCTCTCACCCAAATGCCGCCTTAAATGAATTTTCCCAGAGAAATCTTGTCATCAACCAATAATGTAATCAGTCACGACTACAAATAAAAGTTGTGGGTTTTTGTATGTGTAGTTGATACACCAAGTTTAAAGAAAATCGTTTGAGCAGTTTTTGAGAAAATAGCAAAAATGTGAAAAATTTATTCAGTACAGTAGTACTTCCGGTTGAAGAATTTCAATAGACAACTTACTGTGGGATCCCATGGTGAAGTGAATCACACATGGAAATTGAATTTTGAACTTTCTGCGATTTTTCGTTTTTGAGCTATGACAAGACCATTTTCTAATAACCACTTTTTCGAACTTAGAGGACCTCAAAACGTGTAACAACTGTGAAAACTCCCGAAAGTTTAATGCGATTGCAATACTTCCTCTTACTCCTTTAGTAAGAGAAACTAAAAACATAATTGGTAAATGTGTGCCGCAGGCAGCACATGCTGACTATAAGCCTCTGGTTATGAAAATCTCTTTTCGTAGAAATATAATTTTAGATTATTAGCAATATAACATTCTGTTAACATCTATATGAATGGAACTCGGACAGTTTGAATAGGATAAAATAGGCTGTGATTTGGTAAGAGGATTTGGTTGATACAGCCCTTAAATAACCCCAACAGCGGTGTGAATACTACTCACTCTACCCATACAGCCGGCGAACTAATCACTGGCTGACAGCGGGGAGGTAATCATACTGTTATAAAGGCCTTATACTACCTTCACTAACGAGCTAGTTAAGTAAACATTTGTAGTTGGCAGAAGTAAAAGGGCTTTCTAAATATAAATCCATATTTATCTAAACATAAAAGCTAATTACGGGCCCACTTTAATGCAATCAATCAATCCCGCTATTTAGTAAATTCAATAGATAATTATTAGCAAAGTTTGTCTATTTGCTGTGAGTTAGTTTTCTATTGTTAATAGAATTAGTGATAATTTGTTTAAATTGTATTGATTAATAGGCCAATTTAGTAAAATTCTGGGATACAGAGCATCATCCCCCACCAGTACCAAACTCATTATTAAGCCACGCCCACTGAACTTTATCCCCACCACTGTCGACAAGATTGATAATCTATTTCCAGAATTTTAAACTTATTTTGCCTTTCTACTCTACATAGAGAGAGAGAAGGGCTTTACATCCTTGCGCAGTATTCATCTCAGGCTTTGGAATTCCTGAGTTTATAACTAAATAAATAAGGTGCAGGAAGGTTACCCTTGCCACTTTAGGCTGCCAGAAACATTGCAGACCATCTGTCAAAGTGCATTCTACAATTAATTAGTCGTATTAAATTTTATTAAAAGGTTAACAAAAAATTAATACCTTCTCTTACGACTATTAGAGTGGCAGTGTTAAGATCGTGGTCAAATTTTTGAAAATCGTTTATCGTCCATCCGTTTTGAGGAATCCGAAATAGGAAAAGAATGTTCTCAGCGAACTGTAAATGATACATGACTCCTACTCCTGACTCCAACAACTAAAATTAACAGTATGTAATAAATTGGATTGTCAGTTTTAGTATCTCCAGGAAATCCCACACAGTTTTGGACAAAATCCGTCCACCGGAAATGCTGTTTTATGTTTTGTTTTTTTCCTAACTATTAGCTTTTTTTTTAAACGTCTATACTCACTGCAAATCTATAGCTTTATCACTTTTATTTTAAACTCTTCCCAAAAAAATCAATTTTAGGGATGTTCTAGGTTTCGAAAATCTCAGAGTAAGTGCCGTTTCCAAATATTTTTCGATTCCAGTAAGATTATAGTTTTTTAGGTATAGTTCCAGTAATAGGTTATAGTGCACATCTACTTGGAGAGATGTGGCCGCTACTGGTATCCAGACGTGGACACTCTCAGCTGCCTTACGAGGAGATCTGGTTCTCTGCTATTCCAACACCCGGATTGTATCTGAGATTGTAATGTTTCTCTGAAAGGTATCGTCGCATTCCGTTAGAAGGTGTACTATCTCTCACATCTCCCCACAGAATCAGCCAATTGCGTTATAGACCCAGTGCTTGTTTCTTGAATGTACAATACCCCGTGAGAAAATTTGTTATCTAATGCTACTTATTTTTGCTCAAACTGATGCACGCCACGTATACTGTGCATAGCCCATTTGCAATATTAAACTTTACTAAACGATTAGTAAAACTCCAAATGTGTAAGATTTTCTGCCAGGGGAATGTTTAGAATTGTGCTATTCGGTACAGATTTTGGAAGTTGTATTTCAACGGTTTATCAAACTGGCCAGGAAAGGAGTTTTATGACTGAGACATATCATATTGATTAATCTTGTAGATTAATTGCTAAAAACTTTTCTTTGCACTGAGAGCAACTCATAACATGTACTTCCAATGGTAACCAATGAAAATTTGATACGCCAGTTTACTTCCTGCAGCAGCAAGAAGAAAAATAAAAGTGAATTGTTTTCTTCAACTACTCATAAAAGTGGATATCCTCCACAACCCAACAGGATGTAACCTCCATGCCCCACTCGGTAAGTATGTTCTTTTTTTATTGTAGAAATACGTGCACGCTTAGTAGAAACCAAGAGCTCCTATATAATGATGAAAATGAACTCAGGACTCCATTTGGTCATTTAATATGAAACTTTTTATAAAAACATCAATAAATTGTGAAGGTGTCTGATCTTGTCAAACAAATGCGGTAAGTGGACTGTATTTGATAGGGTGTAGTTCTGAATGCGGGGAAACAGAGAATAGTAATGTCAATAATAATGAATAATAGAACGCTTACCTTGTAAGATGTGGACACCGGCGTCGCAACGCCCCAAGGAAAGGGATCCCAAAAGGAAAAGAGAGTCGACTCCCCCACTCCCCTGGCCCCAGATACCTTTGTGAACGTAGATGGTGTTCTCCAGTCTAAAAGGTAAGCAGATTGAAGGCCAAGTAGGCATAAGTAGATTCCTTTGTATGATGTTCTGTACTCAAGCGGGGAACATGCGGTGTAACGAGAATAGCGGAAAACTGTGTACCCGTGAAAATGCGGTGTAACGAAAGAGGTGAGAAACGAGACGCTCGTATACTTGCGGCAAACAAACAGAGAGAAAACGAAACACTTAATATGCGGGGTAGCACGTGGAAAATGTAGAGCACTTCCGTGCCCGTACGAGCGAGGGTACAACAGAACAAGTACAGAATAAGTACAGAAGTAGTAGAGAACTAGCGGAGAACTAACTGATTGGAGGTGAAGCTGAACAATGGCAATCGGAAATTATCGTAAGTACGACAACAGCCGAAAGTAACATATGTGTTGCGGAAGGCATATATTGGGGGACAAAAAGGAGTCATGAGATTAAACAGAAGATATAAAGAAAACTGCAAAATTCTCGACACTTTCAGAGCACAAAATGATGGTAGAAGAGTTATATTATAACAGGAAATATTTCGATCAAATGTGAAGAAGTTTAGAGATAAAGGGAGATCAAAAGTTGGTCGGCCCCTCTCCGATATACGGACTGTATTAGATTGGAGCCACAGCCACAGAAACAATTTCAACTTGTAATGGAGATATTACTGTTCACAACAGGTTTACCGACACATTTTTACACCAAACACTTGCCATCTACTTGTTATATTATAGTGAAGGTTGTATCTGACGTTTCTATTTGGTTTTCTGAATGCGATGTGAAATACTCAAACGTATTTCTCTGATTGCAATTTACGTAGTTTCGAATTATTTATTTGCGAGGATATTACCCATTTATAAATTTCGCATATATGGTCCTGAAAATACACTACACCTGCGCCTCTGAAATATAATTGAACAAAAATGTCGTAACAATTTTCTTCAAACTTGGGATTCTGGCCAACTGGAACACATTAAATACTTGATAATATTATTTACGCGAAAAATCGAATGATTTAAAAAAATGCATCTTAGATTAAAGCCTAATATCACCCCACCACACGAGGACCCTTAAATAAATGTTCCCGGATAAAAGTTTCAAATAAATGTTGTAGTTTTTTTTTATTAGTATAGTAAATGATTCTAATAGATAAAAGAAAAACGCTGGAATCATTTTTGAGATAATTACAAAAAACTGAAAATTCAGTAAAACGGTACCTCCGGTCGACTGATTTTTTTACCAAAACCTTATTGCCGCGTCCCTTGCAACATCTAAACTATGTACCAAATTTCAGCTTTCTACAATAGTTTTTTTTTTTTAGTTAAACGCACATACACGCATATACCAGAAGAATTTCTAGAAACCAGTTTAACGAACTCAGGGGACCTCAGAACTTGTATTTCTAGAAACCAGTTTTACGAACTCAGGGGACCGCAAAGTATGTATTTCCGGTGAAAACTCAATTTTGAAAATTTGAAACGATTGCAATACTTCCTCTTCTAAGAGCAAGTAACACAGAAGTGGTAGGGATATGTAGCTAAGGATGCATGGCAGGTAGTACTTGAAGTGAATACATTAGATACAGTCCAGAAGATAGCGCCAATAACATTGAACAAGCATTAGTAACATTTGAAATTTAACGTCACTCATTCCTCAGAACCAACAAAAATCAATTATTGAGGGAAAATGTTTCAAATAAAAGTGATAGAGGTATTTATGTGTAGTAGATAGTATACAGTGATAGGTATTTATGTGTGTAGTAGATAGTATACAGTGATAGGTATTTATGTGTAGTAGATAGAATACAGTAATAGGTACTTCTGTGTAGTAGATAGTATACAATGATAGGTATTTATGTGTAGTAGATAGTAGACAGTGATAGGTATTAATGTGTATAGTAGATAGTATACAGTGATATGTATTTATGTGTAGTAGATAGTATCCAATGATAGGTATTTATGTGTAGTAGATAGTATAAAGTGATAGGTATTTATGTGTAGTAGATAGTATACAATGATAGGTATTTATGTGTAGTAGATAGTATACAGTAATAGGAATTTATGTGTGTAGTAGATAGTATACAGTGATAGGTATTTATGTGTGTACTAGATAGTATACAGTGATAGGTACTTATGTGTGTAGTAAATAGTATACAGTGATAGGTATTTGTGTGTAGTAGATAGTATACAGTGATAGGTATTTATGTGTAGTAGATAGTATACAGTGATAGGTACGTATTTATGTGTGTAGTAGATAGTATACAGTGATAGGTATTTATGTGTAGTAGATAGTATACAGTGATAGGTATTTATGTGTGTAGTAGATAGTATACAGTGATAGGTATTTATGTGTAGTAGATAGTATACAGTGATAGGTATTATGTGTAGTAGATAGTATACAATGATAGGTATTTATGTGTAGTAGATAGTATACAGTGATAGGTATTTATGTGTGTAGTAGATAGTATACAGTGATAGGTATTTATGTGTGTACTAGATAGTATACAGTGATAGGTACTTATGTGTGTAGTAAATAGTATACAGTGATAGGTATTTGTGTGTAGTAGATAGTATACAGTGATAGGTATTTATGTGTAGTAGATAGTATACAGTGATATATTTATGTGTAGTAGTAGATAGTATACAGTGATAAGAATTTATGTGTGTAGCTAGTATACAGTGATAGGTATTTATGTGTGTAGATAGTATATTGTGATAGGTATTTATGTGTGTAGTAGATAGTATACAGTGATAGGTACTTATGTGTGTAGTAGATAGTATACAGTGATAGGTATATATGTGTGTAGTAGATAGTATACAGTGATAGGTATTTATGTGTAGTAGATAGTATACAGTGATAGGTACTTATGTGTAGTAGATAGTATACAGTGATAGGTATTTATGTGTAGTAGATAGTATACAATGATAGATATTTATGTGTAGTAGATAGTATACAGTGATAGGTATTTATGTGTGTAGTAGATAGTATACAGTGATAGGTATTTATGTGTAGTAGATAGTATACAGTGATAGGTATTTAGTTGTAGTAGATAGTACACAATGATAGGTATTTATGTGTAGTAGATAGTATACAGTGATAGGTATTTATGTGTGTAGTAGATAGTGTACAGTGATAGGTATTTATGTGTAGTAGATAGTGTACAGTCATAGGTATTATGTGTAGTAGATAGTATACAATGATAGGTATTTATGTGTAGTAGGTAGTATACAGTGATAGGTATTTATGTGAGTAGTAGATAATATACAGTGATAGGTATTTATGTGTGTACTAGATAGTATACAGTGAGAGGTACTTATGTGTGTAGTAAATGTATACAGTGATAGGTATTTATGTGTGTAGTAGATAATATACAGTGATAGGTATTTATGGGTGTAGTAGATAGTATACAGTGATAGGTATTTATGTGTAGTAGATAGCATACAGTGATAGGTATTTATCTGTGTAGTAGATAGTATACAGTGATAAGAATTTATGTGTGTAGCTAGTATACAGTGATAGGTATTTATGTGTGTAGATAGTATATTGTGATAGGTATTTATGTGTGTAGTAGATAGTATACAGTGATAGGTACTTATGTGTGTAGTAGATAGTATACAGTGATAGGTATATATGTGTGTAGTAGATAGTATACAGTGATACGTACTTATGTGTAGTAGATAGTATACAGTGATAGGTATTTATGTGTAGTAGATACTATACTGTGATAGGTATTTATGTGTAGTAGATAGTATAAAGTGATAGGTATTTATGTGTGTAGTAGATAGTATACAGTGATAGGTATTTATGTGTAGTAGATAGTATACAGTGATAGGTATTTATGTGTAGTAGATAGTACACAATGATAGGTATTTATGTGTAGTAGATAGTATACAGTGATAGGTATTTATGTGTGTAGTAGATAGTGTACAGTGATAGGTATTTATGTGTAGTAGATAGTGTACAGTCATAGGTATTATGTGTAGTAGATAGTATACAATGATAGGTATTTATGTGTAGTAGGTAGTATACAGTGATAGGTATTTATGTGAGTAGTAGATAATATACAGTGATAGGTATTTATGTGTGTACTAGATAGTATACAGTGAGAGGTACTTATGTGTGTAGTAAATGTATACAGTGATAGGTATTTATGTGTGTAGTAGATAATATACAGTGATAGGTATTTATGGGTGTAGTAGATAGTATACAGTGATAGGTATTTATGTGTAGTAGATAGTATACAGTGATAGGTATTTATGTGTAGTAGACACTATACTGTGATAGGTATTTATGTGTGTAGTAGATAGTATACAGTGATAGGTATTTATGTGTGTAGTAGATAGTATACAGTGATAGGTATTTATGTGTGTAGTAGATAATATACAGTGATAGGTATTTATGTGTGTAGTAGATAGTATACAGTGATAGGTATTTATGTGTAGTAGATCGTATACAGTGATAGGTATTTATGTGTAGTATATAGTATACAGTGATAGGTATTTATTTGTGTAGTAGATAGTATACAGTGATAGGTATTTATGTGTGTAGTAGATAGCATACAGTGATAGGTATTTATCTGTGTAGTAGATAGTATACAGTGATAAGTATTTATGTGTGTAGCTAGTATACAGTGATAGGTATTTATGTGTGTAGATAGTATATTGTGATAGGTATTTATGTGTGTAGTAGATAGTATACAGTGATAGGTACTTATGTGTGTAGTAGATAGTATACAGTGATAGGTATATATGTGTGTAGTAGATAGTATACAGTGATAGGTACTTATGTGTGTAGTAGATAGTATACTGTGATAGGTATTTATGTGTGTAGTAGATAGTATACAGTGATAGGTATTTATGTGTGTAGCAGATAGTGTACAGTGATAGGTATTTATGTGTGTAGTAGATAGTGTACAGTGATAGGTATTTATGTGTGTAGCAGATAGTGTACAGTGATAGGTATTTATGTGTGTAGTAGATAGTGTACAGTGATAGGTATTTATGTGTGTAGCAGATAGTGTACAGTGATAGGTATTTATGTGTGTAGTAGATAGTGTACAGTAATAGGTATTTATGTGTGTAGCAGATAGTGTACAGTGATAGGTATTTATGTGTGTAGCAGATAGTGTACAGTGATAGGTATTTATGTGTGTAGCAGATAGTGTACAGTGATAGGTATTTATGTGTGTAGCAGATAGTGTACAGTGATAGGTATTTATGTGTGTAGCAGATAGTGTACAGTGATAGGTATTATGGGTGTAGCAGATAGGGTACAGTGATAGTATTAGGTGTGTAGAGATATTTTACAGTGATAGGTATTTATGTGTGTAGTAGATAGTGTACAGTGATAGGTATTTATGTGTGTAGCAGATAGTGTACAGTGATAGGTATTTATGTGTGTAGTAGATAGTATTACGAAGTAAATTCGACGAAGAAATTCGTTGGAGTAGGTTCCGGGAAAACTGAAAAAAAAAAAATGTTCAGCAGGAACTTTGGAGACCATCATGTGGGCACGGTTTTAGTAATAGTGTGCTCCAATTAGTTGAATCACTGCTACCAACTATCATTTATATGATTAGAAATATGTTTATTAGTCTGTCTATCTGTAATTGCTATTTCTTGTTTGTTTTATACAAGCAAATGTAAAGTTGGAAATCTGTGTTTGCAATAACTACTATATAAAAAAAAAATATATGTAATGAATATTACGTACTATATGAAATATATTTACGAAATATATGAAATATATGTATTGAAAAATTTGATTTGGGGAGGTGTCATCACATTTTAAATATTTTTTAATATGGTATTGTCTATTTTGTCAATGGAATCTGACTCGTTGTCTGAATCAGTACAGAACATTTCATGTTTTGATTTTAAGATTTATCATTAACAATGATATAACACAGCTGCAAATAGGGGGAACTACTGGCGAGTTTCAGCAAGTTTTCAATCAGCAGCTACATGTTATAGCGTTGACCTATTCTCAGATCTCTATCAGTTGCATAATTAGATGATCAGTTGTATAACCAAGGATTCATTAGTGAGAATATCTATGAATAGAGTAGCAAGTGAACTGACAGTTTGCAGCAAATTAGCATTATTATTGCTGGAAGTACGGTAGTGTGGTAGGAGAGGAGTGGGAGCGCCCCCGACTGTGATCTACAACAATAGCCGGCCTTGATCTGGTTATCGGCCTAATGAGCCTCTGGCCGGCTAGCAAACCTGTTAACATACAAATGTTCTATTTTATTGCACACCACTGTTAATCCACTTTCCAAAAATCCTTCTATCCATTTGTGCTGACTACAGCCCCCAATCTAGACGATAAGATTGCTGTCGCACCCCCATCACTGCAAACTAACAATGTCCATATACTAGAATAGCAACTGTAATGTATAAATGAATCGAACAGTTGATTAGTCACTCTCTCTCTCTCTCAAGCTCAGACCATTAGGTTTCAGAAACGCTCGTATGTCTCTCTTTCGTTGTCACTATTGTCTCCCAAAGATGGATGATGAAGTGTTCTGTCAGATTTCCAAAATTGTTTTATCTCAAGTTATTCATTATTCCGGACTCCCAAGAAACAAATGAGTACGAGTGTTGAGAACAAAATTTCTTAATAGTGAAAAATCGCAAGTAGATTAAAAATTGATATTTCATTTTTCAAAATTACTTACGGAAATAAAAATCCCACTTTACTGGACCGGAAACCAGTTGGTTATCCTAAAACAGAGGGGGAAGTCTGACGGCACCATTCCCCAAACAACTACTTTCCTGGACAAATAATTCAGATCAAAGAGATAGGGTCTTCTGTGTGCAATTAGTATGTGAAATTTAAACAAAGTTGTTGCGCGCCATTTGCGACAAAAACTAAAAACAAAATCAGTAATGTCACTCTTCCGGTTGATACAGTAAGGCCATCAAAAAAGGAAATCCAGTTTGAGCTTCCTGCGCTTTTTCCTGCGGATTTTGTTTTAGGAAAAACTATGTAGCTATCCTGTGAAAATCGAGGAGAACTCATTCAGTAATGTTACACTTTCAGATTTCGACTGAAACTTGTGTTGGATGTGATGGTGTGGTAACTAAACGAAATATGGTGGTTCCTGCGATGTTTCGTTTTTGAGATATTTCGTCCACGTATCCCCCAACAGACAGTAACAAACATACTGATCATTTGCTAAAGATTACATACATGTAGGCTTTTATTTATAACATTTCTTCGGGAAAATTATTTTTATGAGTTTCTAGGGAAGGGGCGACTTAAGGCTCACCTCTAAACTGGCATTTCGATATAACGTACGATTCTATCATCTATATAATATTTATAATTTCCAAAGATTTGAGCCAGTTAAAGCTAAGTCATAATGAATTAATAGCGATATCTGTCAAAATGAAATCTCAAGCTTTAATGTCCTTAAACAGCAAATAGAAGTTTTAAAAAACGAAAATATTTCAATACAGGAAAAATTAAATAAAGCCGAAATTATGATACGCTGACCCATAACAATACCAAGATGTGCGTTAATATTGTTGGTATAGAATACAAGCAAAACGAAAGTATCGAAAATATATGTGCTAAGTTATTTGAATGTTTAAAATGTAATTTAACATTGAAAGACTTGGATAACTTTTACAGTATCTATAACAGAGGCTCACTTCCAAGTAACATTATTCGCATTCAATTCCTACGATTGATTGATAAAATCAACTTCCTCAAAAAAGCTAAGGAAAATAAAGCATCGATTAATTTGTTTAACCTGAACATTAATGAAAATCAAGAATATCAAATTAAACGAGTGTATGTCAATGAGGTTTTGAATAATGTGAATCGACAAATTTTTTATTCAGCCAAGGAACTCCAGAAGAATGGCCATTTTAAGGTTGTCTGGATTAAAAATGGTAAAGTATTTGTTAAAAAAGATGATCTTCGTGGTACATTGATAAATGACATGAATTCTTTAACACAATTAGTAACATACCACACTGACTCTTCGGAACTCGAAGCTGAAGTCGAGAAAACTGTAAAACCTATTGGAAGAACATTTTCAAGCAAAGCCACTAGGAGTACGAGAGCACCAAAAACAAGAGAAAGTAAGAGGTTAAGGGAGAATAAGAGCTAGCAATTAACAAGTCTTACAAGGAATAGTAATCGGAAACCTGATGTATTGGAAAATCTACTGTGTAACATACTACTTTGGAACATCAATGGTATCGCTAATTTCAATCTCCACAGCTCTAAACTTCCTCAAGAAATCATCTTTGGTCTTACTGAAACTTGGTGTACTTCTGATTCCACCATACCATCGAATTTGCGCAATTATTGTGCGATTGTCTCCCCTGCAATAAAGGACAAAAGTAAAGGACGTGCGAGTGGGGGGTCTTGCCTTCTACTTTAATACCCATTTCTATCACTAGAGACAATCGAAAAGTGTGAATACTGGATTTTTGTGCATGTGTTCATAAGAAATACTAACTATAATTTTATACTAGGATTAATTTATTTTAAGCCAACATTAAACCTTGATTTAATTATTGATTTCCTTCAAGATTCCTTAAATGCTATTAAGGAAAAATTTAAGAATAAATTAATTCTGATTGGGGGTGATTGGGGGTTGGTCAGCTCAACCAATATGTCGTTGATTTTATACTTGATACTCACTTTAGCGGATTTCGCATTAGCTCCGATGATATTACTAATACTAGAGGGCACTTGGTAACGGAGTTTATGGAAAATAATGATTTTGTATGATTGAATGGTAGGGCACCCGATGACAAACCCGGTAAGTTTACTAATGTTAATTACAAGGGTTCAAGTGTAATTGACTTAGTCTGGTGTAATTTGAGTTTTTTACATGTAATCAGTAACCTTAATGTAGAGTACAATACTACCTCGCTTTCAGAGCATTTACCATTAAAAACAGTACTTAATTTTTGCATTAATAAACAAATAGTTAATGAAAATAAAATGTTCTATAAAGAAACGTCACTTTGGGACCCTAATAAAAGTTGTTTATTTAAAGATATGCTCATGTACTCTCCGCGAATAGCAAAGGAAATTTATAATAGTAACGTTAACGATATGTACAGTAATTTTATAAATGCTGTATATGAGACGGCCAACTCACTGCAATTGTATCAAGTGCGGAAAATCAATCTAAACAGAAACATCAATAATAATTGTCATTCATGGTACGATGAAGAATGTAAACTAGCTAAACAAGAATTAAATTTAAATTTAAGATTATTTAAAAAAACTAATTATAATAATGATTTTAAGACTTTATATATTAACTCTTAGAAAAAATATAGAAACAACTAAATTAAAAAAACAAATGTATGAATCTGAGATTATTGAAACATTAAAAAACCCAAAAAACAGTAAAATTTTCTGGAGAACTATAAACAAATATCGTGTCAGATATAAAAAATCAAATAGTAACATTTCTCTTGAAGCATGGGCAATATATTTTAAAAATGTTTACAGTGTGAGGCAAATAGCTAATGACATGTTTATATCCCCATCACACCCTGTTTTAGATTCGCATGTGACACTTAATGAACTACAATCGTCTCTTAGTAAATTAAAACCTGGAAAAGCACCGGGGCTTGACAAAATACCTAATGTTTACTACAAAAATTTACCTGAAAACTGGCAACTTTATCTAATTTCTTATTTTAATAAAATACTAGATACTGAGCAGATTCCTACTGGGTGGACTAAAGCAATGTTTACTATGCTATATAAAAAAGGCAATAAAAACGCGTTGGGAAATTACCGGCCCATATCATTACTTAATGTCATATTAAAAATTTTTACTCAAATAATCTTAGAGAGGTTAATTATATGGAGTGATGATACCGGTGTATTACCAGAATCACAGAAGGATTCCGGAAAAGTAGGTCGTGCACGGACAATTTGTTTCTTCTAAATTGCCTCGTCCAGTTGAAACTCGCTTATAGAAAAAGTGATCTGTTTGTAGTTTTCGTTGATTACAAACACGCTTTTGACAGCCTTAACCATAACCTTTTATGGCATAAAATGTATAGTTTTGGGATTAGTGGTAAGCTGATTCGAATTCTAAAACATTTCTATAGAAAGCGGGGGTAGTGATTAGAAATGACGGATTTTTATCAGAAGAAATCGGTGTCACAAAAGGGGTCTTGCAAGGGGAAGTCTTGTCGGGCTTCCTTTTTAGTCTTTATATCAGTGATGTAGAACAGTTTTTTAAATCTAAAGGGGTTTCTGGTATAACGTTAGCTCAAAATAAAGAAATACTTATGTCACTCTATGCAGATGACAAGATAATCTTTGCAGACTCCGTTACAGATCTAAATAAAAAGTTAGAGCTACTTGCCGCCTTTGCAAAGGAAAACTTTATGGAGGTAAATATCAATAAAACAAAAATTATCCACTTCCATAAATCATAGCCAAAAACAATTAAAAAATTCCATTATTTAGGCCATGAAATACAAACTGTCTCATCATATAACTATTTGGGCATTTCGTTTTCGAGCTCTGGCTTATTTTACAAAGCCTCTAAGTTTAATGAGTCTAAAGCGGTCTCGGCAGTTGGGGCCGTAATAGATATCTGTAGAAAAAGTAAAATTAACTCGTGGTCCAGCAGAACTAGACTAAATGATGCAGTTATAGTAAGTAGCCTATTATATGGTGCAGAAGTATGGAGTTTACGTTATCTCACTACTGCTGAAAGAGCCCAGCTTAACTTTTACAAACGGTTGTTTAACTTAAACAAAAACACTCCATATTGGATGATCAGGCTAGAATATGGCGTTGTACACTCCAATTACCTCGTTCTGAAGCGAGTGCTTAACTGGATAAAAAGAATTCTTTATATGAATAATGACAGACTTACGAAGATATGCTACCTGAAACTCAAAGAGAAACACGAATTACAGGAATCCATTAAATATAACTGGTACACCCAAATAAATGAGTTACTCTTAAAATTTAACAAAAATCATATACTTTCGGAAACTGATCCATACAAATTTAAAAAAGAAGTGAGTAAAGTTCTGGAAGCTTATGCAGATTTCTTAAAAACCAAAGATTTAGAACTCATAAATCTGTCTAGATATAATTCTATCTACCGTCATATTTACGACCAGAACAACACGTTTCAATTATACGCACAAATAGATATTCCATTTAAAATAAAAAAATTACTTTCTCAGATTAGATTATCAAGTAAATATCAGATAAAGATAACATTAAAAAATCTAGTATATGTCATTAAATCTAATGAGATGTGCACGATTTGTAATCAGAAAGTCACAGAAGACCTATATCACATGGTTGTGAAATGCCCAATTTATCAACCATTTAGGAATCACTTCATCCCTTATATGTGCGACATGTCGCCCGAACGATTTACTGAATTATTAAAAGCAAATGATAAGAACCATCTTAAAAACTTTTATTACTTTATTTTAAATTGTTTAAAAATACGTGCGTTTATAATTAATGAATAAATTAGTTCGCCTTCTTGCTGTTTAAGTTTGTATTTACTCGTTCAGTCGGTTTATTACATAGAATTAAATAAGTAAGTTGGTTTATTTTTTATCTTGGACAAATAAACAAAGTACCGTTATCGGTTTGTGTTCTTTTACCCCCACCAAATATGAAATTTTGCTAATCACGTTCTCTCCGAATATACTAATTAGTTTCCACAATTCTTTACTTTAAGACCGTATTGATTGTGCTAATATGTTATGTTTATTGATTATGTATCTCTTTTTGTAACTATATATTTCTTGGCAATAATTGCCAAAAGCCATGAAATTTTGTTTAAAAATTACAATTTTTTCCTGTATCTGTATTTTAGTTTATATATATTTTTTGTTTTTTTTTTTTATTTTGTTTTTAAATAAAAATTGTTTTCTTTGTTTCCTCTGAGGGAAAAAAAATTGTTTATTTATTTAAGTCTTGCTGAAGCAATGATAGTAAAATTATTTTTCCTTTGTATCTTCAATATGTATAAATTGTAATGTATGTATGGAGACAACTCCATTTGTGCGGGGGTAATCCCCAAGACAAATAAAGATATTATTATTATTATTATTATTATTATTATTATTATAATATTTATAAGAATTAAATGCGTTGTCAACATTCCGATTTTGAAGCAAATCGATTCACAAGAAGTGCGATTTTTCTCCTCGTACTCTTTTTACATAATGGTACTCTAACTTACGTGTAACTCAAACCTTGCCTTGTTTGAAACTTCTTTTCCAACAACATGGATTTTAGGGGATCCTGGGTGAGACGGAGGGTTACCGCTTCACTTAATCGTGTTGCTTTATTATAGCTTAGTCGCCCAGCTATGCTATGTAGAAGCCAATGTTTATAAAAAAATCCAGATTTGAATAGAAATTTAGGAGAAACTGGATTCAGTATTTCTCATCTCAGCTTTTCGCAGTCGGGACACCTCAAAACTGGAAATTCAATTTCACAGATTTTATACTCTCCCTTATAATTGTAAGAGAAATTAATTAGAAATAACACAAGGGAGTGGTATCTGTTTGTAAATACAGCATTCTGTATATAGTAGGCTCCGGCATTATCATCTGTTTCAGATCAGCTGATTGTGAAGAGTTCACAGCGCTAATTATAGACATACATAGTTAGGAGTGATTTAGTGGCCATTATTAACGCATTAACTATTGATGGTATTGATAAAGATGTAAAAATCAGATGTTGTTGTTAACGATTGAGATGGCCACGTGTTTGTTATAGTGTAATTGTTTGGAAAGTTTTGTAAGTAGATATGTGTACTGCGGCGAGGGGTGTAGGAAGCGTTGTGTTGGAAATGATACAAATAATAGGTTGTTGCAATGTGTGCGAGGAGGCCGCACTGCCTATTAGCAGGCTATTCAGTACACAGGTCGCCCTCTCCCAGAGAGCCGTATATATATATATATATGTAGTAAGGGCAAATTGGCCGGCTCATACTCACTCATATAACCGCACTCTATGAATATTATTTACTAACCCCTCAGTATACACTCTCACTAACTGGAGTTCATCACTCATCGAACCCCTAGCCCCACGCACCCCTTTGTATCTTCACAACATGGTTCCACTTAGTTCACTGCCATTCATAATATAACCTTCTCATAGTCGTATAACAGTACTTGATTCTTATATCCCTTCATATTGCACTGCCATTGCAATCATTATTCTTACAGCTGTAATATAAACAAGTATTATGATTGGGCCAAAGTTTGGAAATTGTGTTTTTCCTGAATTTACATATTTTGAGGCAAAAAAAAAAGAAAGAATATTTCTATCTTTTTAACTAAATTTTAATTTTTTATAACTAAATAATTGTCATGAAACTTATAACTAAGCATATATATATATATATATATGCTTATCATTTTTGTTGAACACTTTTCCCCCAAAAATTGATTTTCAGGTTTACTGGAGTAGCGGAGGCCTTAAGCTCCCCTCTTATTTGCGATTTTTGAAAACCCACCATTCCGCTAACTATATAGCCTAGAAAAGAATAAATTGTTTAAAAAATACTAGAAGAAAATCTGTTAGCAAGAAGTGCAGCGTTTTAATTTCTTTTCTGGTTCCAGGTTTTTCGAAAATGTCATTAAAGTTTATCAAAAGGGTAAATATATGCACGAATAAATGCATTAATTGTCACTTTCTCGACTGCAGGTAAAAGGCCGCATTGCCATCGTGGTAAATATGACTCAAAATCGGAAAATGCGGAAAGTTCAAACTGGATATTTAGTTTAGGTGCTGGCATGGGGCCGGGTAGTAGTTTTATCCAAATCCAGCCACCGGCAGCACCACTTTGCTGAATGCACTCCTTCACTTTCTTACGATTTTCTCGAAAATTGCTCCAACCATTTTTTTTAAACTTGGAATATTAACTGCACAAACAAACAGGTACAACTTTTACTTGTAACCATTTCCGAAAACATTCATTTAAGTCGGGTTTTTGAGGAGGGGTGGGGTCATATTTTCTTCTAAAGTGCTATTTCAGTTTATATCATTCTAACATCTATATAATACTAATTACAATGAAATGTGAGGCCAAAATTTCGAATTTAGAGAAAATCGGTTCACGGAAGTGCAACTCTAATGAACAGTTTGTTTAGTTTGTGCGACTTTCTCTTTTTACAGAATTTCATTAAATTTGTTACACTAACATACATACAGAGGCCTATCGCTTTTGTATGAATTAGTTTTCCGAGTAACTTCATTTAAGGAGTTTTGTGGGGGGGGGGGGACAGGATTAGGGTTTTCTCAAAAAACTAGTTTATATAAAGTTCCGATTCTCCCCTGAGATTCTCTTGTGTGTCTCTTAAGGGACAACTAAACATCTAGTAAGAGTTACAATGTTAGAACAAAATTAGTCAGTTATTACTACGTTACTCGCAGTAAGAGAAAGTCGTGTGAGTGTTTCACTACATATTTGTTTTATAGGTTTATTCACAGGTAGATATCACTAAATATTAGAACAAATTTCAACTTGATAGAAAACTTTTCCATAGAAACTCGGAGAATTGCTGTGAATGTTTCGTATTGCATTTCCAGTGTGAGTGCAATCGTGGCAAATTTTTCAATTCAGTTTTGAAATTAATTTTTGAGGCCCCAGTGAACACGATATATAAGTTACTGGGGGCGACCACTCTGTTTGGTGTGCATGCCCTCAAATATCTCCAAAAAAAACAACAAGTAGCAGGTGCCTCAATTGGGTATTCCGTTCACTAATCCAGCATATTAATACAAATGTTTCCGGTCAAAATCCATTCACCAGAAGTGCGACCTTTACTGAATAGCATCTTCAGTTTTGTCGCGATTTTCGCCAGAACATACTTTCTTTAACCAAGCCTGCATCTGCACACATAAATACCTATCACTGTATACTATCTACACACATAAATACCTATCACTGTATACTATTTACTACACACATAAATACCTATCACTGTATACTATCTACTACACACATAAATACCTACCTATCACTGTATACAATCTACTACACATAAATACCTATCCCTGTATACTATCTACTCGCATAAACACCTATCACTGTATACTATCTACTCACATAAATTACCTATCATTGTATACTATCTACTACACACATAAATACCTATCACTGTTATTATCTACTACACACATAAATACCTATCACGGTATACATTTACTACACACATAAGTACCTATCACTGTATACTATCTAGTACACACATAAATACCTATCACTGTATACTATCTACTACTCACATAAATACCTATCACTGTATACTACCTACTACACATAAATACCTATCATTGTATACTATCTAATACACATAAATACCTATCACTGTATACTATCTATTACACATAAATACGTATCACTGTATACTATCTACTACACACATAAATACCTATCACTGTATACTATCTACTACACATAAATACATATCACTGTATACTATCTACTAGACACATAAATACCTATCACTGTATACTATCTACTACACATAAATAACTATCATTGTATACTATCTACTACACCTAAATACCTATCACTGTATACTATCTACTACACATAAATACCTATCACTGTATACTATCTGCTACACACATAAATACGTACCTATCACTGTATACTATCTACAACACATAAATACCTATCACTGTATACTATCTACCCGCATAAATACCTATCACTGTATACTATCTACTCACATAAATTACCTATCACCGTATACTATCTACTCACATAAATTACCTATCACTGTATACTATCTACTCACATAAATTACCTATCACTGTATACTATCTGCACACATAAATACCTCTATCACTGTATACTATCTACAACACACATAAATACCTATCACTTATACTATCTACTACACACATAAATACCTATCACTGTATACTATCTACACACATAAATAACTATCACTGTATACTATCTACAGACATAAATACCTATCACTGTATACTATCTTCTACACACATAAATACCTATCACTGTATACTATCTAGTACACACATAAATACCTATCACTGTATACTATCTACTACACACATAAATACCTATCACTGTATACTACCTACTACACACATAAATACCTATCACTGTATACATTTACTACACACATAAGTACCTATCACTGTATACTATCTAGTACACACATAAATACCTATCACTGTATACTATCTACTACTCACATAAATACCTATCACTGTATACTACCTACTACACATAAATACCTATCATTGTATACTATCTAATACACATAAATACCTATCACTGTATACTATCTATTACACATAAATACGTATCACTGTATACTATCTACTACACACATAAATACCTATCACTGTATACTATCTACTACACATAAATACATATCACTGTATACTATCTACTAGACACATAAATACCTATCACTGTATACTATCTACTACACATAAATAACTATCATTGTATACTATCTACTACACCTAAATACCTATCACTGTATACTATCTACTACACATAAATACCTATCACTGTATACTATCTGCTACACACATAAATACGTACCTATCACTGTATACTATCTACAACACATAAATACCTATCACTGTATACTATCTACCCGCATAAATACCTATCACTGTATACTATCTACTCACATAAATTACCTATCACCGTATACTATCTACTCACATAAATTACCTATCACTGTATACTATCTACTCACATAAATTACCTATCACTGTATACTATCTGCACACATAAATACCTCTATCACTGTTATTACTATCTACTACAC